>CAUYLG010071328.1:0-10896 GCA_963573385.1 Cacajao melanocephalus | reverse complement strand
TTCATTTTTTTTATTTTTTTTTTTTTTTTTTTTTTTTTTTTTTTTTTTTTTTTTAGACAGAGTCTCGCTGTGTCACCCAGGCTGGAGTGCAGTGGCTCGATCTTGGCTCATTGCTACCTCCGCCTCCCAGGTTCAAGTGATTCTCCTGCCTCAGCTTCCCGAGTAGCTGGGATTACAAGCATGCACCACCACACATGGCTAATTTTTGCACTTTTAGATGGGGTTTCACCATGATGGCCAGACTGATCTCAAACTCCTGACCTCAGGTGATCCGCCCACCTCAGCCTCTCAAAGTGCTGGGATTACAGGCATGAGCCACTGCATCTGGCCTGATTTTTTTAATAGCAAATTTTGAAAGTTATTTATATATTCTAGATATGTCCTTTGCCAGCTGTGTGCTTTGCATATATTTTTCTCCCAGTCTGTAATTTGGCTTTTCATCCTCAGGGTCTTTCACAGAGCAAAATATTTTTATTTTGATGACATCCAATATGTCATTGATGAAACTGTTCTGTATCTTGACTGAATCAGTGTCAATGTCCTTGTCGTGATACTGTACCATATGGTTTTGTAACAAGCTACCACTGGGGGAATCTGGTAAGGAGTTTACAGGATCTCTCTGTATTACTTCTTACATGCATGTGAATCTACAGTTATCTCAAAATAAAAAGCTTCAAGAAAAAATCAACGTGCCTAAATAACAAATTCATTATTAACTGGTTCCAGTTAATCTAGTTTTGAGGAGCAACCATTCTTCTAGACACCCAGGTTAAAAACCTGAGGTTATCTTTTACTTCATTCTCTCTCTTTCCTCCTATCCCCCTCCCTACATTTTTTTTTTTTTAAGACAGAGTCACTCTGTTGCCCAGGCTATGGTCTTTTCGAGTGATCTTAAAGCTATAAGTCTTTATTTCTCAATCTCTATATGAGCTACTGCCCATATTTCAGGCACCTGTGATTTACAACTTGTATTACTAATACAAAAATATGCCCGTATCACTTTCTAGCTTAATGGCTTCAGTGATTTGCTACTCTTGCATAATGGGCTGGAGATTTAAATAGAGCAGACCAGGCCTTTCATGATCCAGCCCATGAACTGCTCAGGTTATATTAGCTATACTTTCAAATGTTTGGCAATTTTCCTGTTATCTTTCTGTTGTTAATTTTTAATTTGATGCCATTATGTCCAGAGAATATACTCTATAATTTCAATTATTTTAAATTTGTTAAGGTTTTTTAAATCAAGGTGAATATTTTCTGGACATTTGAGAAGAATGTGTATTGCACTATTACTGGGCAAAGTGTTCTATAAATATCAGTTAGGTCTTGCTGGTTGATGGTGTCCAGTTCTTCCACATCCTGATGATTTTCTTTCTAGGAGTTTGATCAGTTGCTGAGGGTGGGGTGTTGAAATCCCCAACTATAATTGTGGATTTATCTATTTCTCTTTTTAACTCCATTTTTGCTTCATATATTTTTGAAGCCATGGTGTCTGGTGCGTACACATTAAAGATTGCTGTGTATTTTTGATGGATTGATTTGTTGATTTTTTTTGTTTTGTTTTGAGACAGGATCTCACTCTGTCACACAGGCTGGAGTGCAGTGGTGTGATCTCAGTTCACTGCAACTTCTTCCTCCCAGACTCAAGCAATCCTCCCACCTCAGTCTCCTAAGTAGCTGGGATTACAGGCACACACCACGGTGCCCAGCTAATTTTTGTATTTTTTTTTTTAGTAGAGATGGGGTTTCATCATGTTGCCCAGGCTGGTCTGGAACTCCTGGGCTCAAGTGATCCACCCACCTCAGCCTCCCAAAGTGCTGAGATTACAGATGCGAGATCTCTTTATTATTATACAATGTCCCTCTTTGTCCCTAGTAATTTTCTTTCTCTGAACTTACTTTATCTGATATTAACATACTCAGTACTGCTTTCTTAAAATTAGTGTTTGCATGATACATTACTTTTTATCCTTTTACTTCCAGTCTACCTGTGTCATTATGTTTGAAGGAACATATATACTTGCAGACAGCAGATACAGATGGTCCCTGACTCACAGCGGTTTGACTTATATGATTTTTTTTTTTACTTTATGATGGTTCAAAAGCAATACACATTCAGTAGATATCATACTTTAAGTACCCATACAACCATTTCCATTTTTCACTTTCAGTACCGTAGTCAACAGATTACATGACATATTCAAACTTTATTATAAAATAGGCTTTATGTTAGATAATTTTGCCCAACTATAGGCTAATGTAGGTGTTCTGAACACATTTAAATTAGGCCTGGCTAAGCTATAATGTTTGACAGGTTAGGTGTATTAAATGTATTCAACTTAGAATCAACTAACCATGGATTTATTGGGAACATAACCTCATCATAAGTCAAGGAGCATCTGTACTTCTATTTTTATGCATTGTGTTGTTTCTTTCTTTTGCCTCCCTCCCTCCCTCCTTCCTTCTTCCTTTCTGCCTGCCTTTCTTCCTTCTTTCCTTTTTTCCTCTACCTTCTTTCCCTTTCTGAGGTCCCAGCCTTCTTCTGTTCATTTCTTTCTGTTTGGAGAGCTTCCTTTAGCCATTCTTCAAGGGTAGGGCTCAATAAACTCTGTTTCTTGTCATCTGAGAATGTCTTTATTTTTCCCTTCAGTCCTGAAGGCTAGTTTCACCTGATACAGGATTCAAGGTTGACGGTTTTGTTTTCAGCACTTCGTAAGTGTTGGGCCACTCCTAGATGGCCTCCATCATTCCTTTTACAGGTAATGCAAAAATACGCTTTGAATTAGCCTTCCTTCCTGGTTGTTTCTCCCTGATGGTTTTAAAGATTTCTTTTTTTCTTCATCTCCAGTTTTCAGAAGATTGATTATGATGTCAGTTTGGTTTTGGACCGTTTTTCCTATTTGGAGCTCAGTCAACTTGAATCCATAGGTTTTTGTCTTTCACCAGATTTGGGAAGTTTCAGCCATTATTTCTCTGAATACTTTTCAGTCTCACACTTGCTGTTTTCCTCTGATACAAATGTTAGTAGCTCTATCGCGGGATCCTTGGGGTGTCACTTTGCCAGCCAGAAACCTCTGTGGCTAGTGGCACCTTCTGCCCGAGTATGGCTTGTGCTCACTGGGCTTGTTCCACCCACTCAGCCCAGCAGGCTGTGCTCGGCTTACACTACCGGCCCAGATCGCACACCTGCCAGGGGTGAGCCAGGCATGGAGTGGCAAGGGGTGTGTGGGCAAGTGAGCCCAGGGTCTGTCTGCTATGCACAGCCAGGCATGCTGATTGCTGTGGTGGGGCAGGCAGCCTCAGGTGCCGGCACAGGTGCCACCTCCATGCAAGACTGTGGCTGGACCAGATAAACTGCACACAGCTTCCACTGCAGGCATCCACATCTAGATGAGTGGAATGCATTGGAACCCAGAAGCTTGGAGACCCCAGAAACTGCAGAGCACCAAAGAGGGTGTTACAGCCCTAGCTCAGGGGGCTGCAGCTTGTCCCTCCTTCTCGTCATCCACAACATGGAGAGCGAGGGTTGGCAGGGACGTGTTTCAGCCCTATTTGTGTTATGGCTCTTTTAGCCCTGCCATTCGGCAGATCCCAAGTTCCAGTATGTGCATGGACAACTGAAAGAT
Organism: Cacajao melanocephalus; assembly: GCA_963573385.1. Classification (NCBI taxonomy): domain Eukaryota; kingdom Metazoa; phylum Chordata; class Mammalia; order Primates; family Pitheciidae; genus Cacajao; species Cacajao melanocephalus. Next base: position 7,270 of record CAUYLG010071328.1, on the reverse strand, counting down.
GAGAAAGACAAAGAGGTGCTTTATTGAGCGACAGTACAGCTCTCAGGAGACCTGGAGTAGGTAGCTCCTATCCACAGGCAGGTAGGTCATCCCGACATCTCCATGAGTCTGGCTCTGGAATTTTTATAGGCTTCAGAAGAGAGGAAGTACGTGCTGATTGGTCCATGGGTGGCCATGGGTGAGCCTGGAAAAAGCACCAGAAGTTCTCACACTGTGATGAGGACTTCACCTGGAACTACAGCCCAGTCCCCATGCTTCAGGCTATCCCTGGCTTGAAGGTGTGGCTTTACCAAGGACCTACTCCTTTCTGTCCAGGAGCCTGTCTGCCTCCTGCTGCCATCTTCATGTCATTCACGGCATCCAGGCTGTTTGTGCCAAGGGATGCCTGCAGGCCCATGCTGAGACACCCTCAGTCCCCCCTTGGCCTTCCTCCCATACTCATCAATGCCCAAAGTCTGGAGGGAGCAGAGGTAGCAGGGTCTGGCATGTCAGCGCTGCCCCAAGTGTGCTCACACCTGGCCAGGTCACAACACCCAGGCTCAGCCACAACTTTGCTGCAAAATCAGAGCAGGCACTGGAAGTGGGGAGAGGCCAGGCAGTGAGAGTAGGCACTTCCAAGCCTGTGGAGGGAGGGGGTTCCCTGGGCCCCTGAGAGCACACAGATGCTGAGTCTGCAGCTACAGCTGGGCAGCTGGAAAAGCAACATCCTGGGAGCCTGTGACAGATATTTTGTTACTGTCTCACAGGTCTCTGAGGCTCTTTTAAAAAAATCAGTAAGTTAATTATATTGATCTGTCCTCAAGTACACTGATTTTACCTTTTATTTTCTTCACTCTACTATTGAGTTTGAGTATTTTCTTCTGCTTATTGTATTTTTCATTCCCATAATTTCCATTTAGTTCTTTTTAATATCTTCTATTTCATTGCTAAGGTTTTCCATTTTTTAAATCTGTTTCAAAAGAAGTTACAATGAATTGTTATAGTATTTTTATTACAACTGCTTTAAAATCTTTGACAGATAAATTCCAACATCTGAATCACATTGGCATTGCTACCAGCTGATTGTCTTTTCTGATTTCAACTGTGGTTCTCTATTGCTTCCTGGCCTTTTGGCTAAGATCAAGCGTAGACTGTGGTTCTTCTGGTTTTAGGTATACTGATTTTCTATTGCATCCCAAACATTTGACTTACAATATTATTTTTTCCTATTTATTTATTTTTGAGATAGAGTTTTGCTCTTGTTGCCCAGGCTGGAGTGCGGTGGTGTGATCTCAGCTCACCACAACCTCTGCCACCTGGGTTCAAGCGATTCTTCGGCCTCAGCCTCCCGAGTAGCTGGGATCACAGGCCTGCACCACCACGCCCTGCTACCCTATTTAAATCTTCTATTTTAGCAAGCAGTAGTCCTGTTAGGGTGCAGTGTATAGGTTCTTGCCTTTTGTTGTTTTTAATTCCATTGAAAGTTGTTGTCAGAGCCCTCGCAGTGCTATTCCGGTCTGCTTCGTTCTTGGGGAGCTGCTGGGACTCCCATCCAATCCCTGCTGATGTCTTCTACTGAATCAGAAGGTGCTTCCCTGGGGTGCATGGTGTCACTGGGCCACCTTCTGCCGAACCTGGGTCTCCCTGTGCCACTGGGTGGAGGGTAGAGACACACAGGATCCCACTGCTGCTACTAATGAATTGAGAAACCTGCTAGTGACCCAGTATGGAGCTAGGGCTGGGGATCTTCACCTAGGTCTCCATTGGGCTTCCTCTTTCCCACCCTTTGGCAGAGAAAGCAAGCTTGTTTTTTTGTTTTGTTTGTTATTTGTTTTTTTTTTCTTTTTTGTCTAGGACAAAAAATTGGCAGTTGTGCATTACAGAACTCCCTCCAGTGTTCAGTCTGGGGTATACAGAGATAAAGAAAACCCAGAGAACTCACCGCATTGCTTTTCCTCAAGTCCGGACGTCCCTAGTCAGCTCATCATCTTCTTTCCAGCTTTCAGGGTCCTTTTATCACAGTCTGTTGACTAATTTCCAAGGTATTTTGTTGTATTTAGAGGAGAAAAGGAGGAACAAATGATTCTATACCATCTTGTTCTGAAACCATAAGCCCTTGACTTTTAAAGGAAGCGGTGGTTGGTGACTGTATTCAAAAGGCAGGAAAAATGGAGTAAGAAACTGATCAGTGGCCGGGCGTGGTGGCTCACACCTGTAATCCCAGCGCTTTGGGAGGCCAAATCAGGTGGATTGCTTGAAATCAGGAGTTCCAGACCAGCCTGACCAACGTGGTGAAACCCTGTCTCTTTTAAAAATACAAAAATTAGCCGGGCATGGTGAGGGGTGCCTGTAATCCCAGCTACTCGGGAAGCTGAGGCAGGAGAATCACTTGAACCCCAGAGGCAGAGGCTGTAGTGAGCTGAGATCGCGCCATTGCACCCCAGCCTGGGCGACAGAGTGAGACTCCATCTCAAAAAAAGAAAGAAAGAAACTCATCAGTATTAACTCCACCAAATAGAGAAATGCTACTTATTTGTTCTCAACTATCTGATTAAAAAATGGGCTTTGTGCATATGCTGAACTCTGCAGTTATTAAAGAAATCAAGTGTTACCATTGCTTGGATGCATGGTCCTGTGATTGGTAGCATAAATGATATGATGCTAGATAAGTGGATACACAATTTCATTGGCCACATGTTTTAAAGCCTGTATGTATTTGAATATACAATTGGCTAATATATCTGAGCACTGCCTGTAAATGACAGATGGTTCTAACTTTCTTAAATCCATCTTCCGAGCGGAGTGAAGTGGATAGCCGGGAAGGTTACAAATCAGTGGATTGAAAATGGCAAACAGGAATAACTCACAACCTAATTCTACCCAGCTGATACCAAACACTGTCCTGAAAGAGCCAAAGACATTACTAATTGAATCTAAATTCAATAGAAGAGTGCTGTGATCAATTAGTAACATCGTCCACAGATGCAGAAATGGGCGTTGGCTGCACATATGCCATCTATTTAACACTTCTGACCTAGAAAATTCCTCCAGAGAGCACATCCTCTCTGGTTGTAGATACAGGCAGCCAACTTATCTATGTTTGAAGACCCAAGGATTTAAAAAGGTCTGTCTTGAGGGGGTTGTGATAAGGAGATTTATTAGTGTTGGGCCCAGAGTGATGGACATTTTCCAAAATTTTGCCCAGGGGCTCAGAACATATGGACTGCTAGTTGAAATGGGGTTTGGAATTGCATTTACACACATTCCACCAATAAATGTTTGAACACAGGTGCATTTTTTAACAATAGTTTTCTGCATGAACTGCAAAAATGCCTTCCAAATAACCTGTCTCTGGGGCCCTCCCTTCCTACTCCCATAAATCTGGTAGCTGACAAACAGCTGTAGACACAGCTTGTCTTGGGGATGGGGGTGCTGCCTTAATAGGAAATAAAGCAAGGATCACTCTTTTTTGTTTTTTGAGACAGGGTCTCACTCTGTTGCTCAGGCTGGAGTGCAGTGGTGCAATCAGAGCTCACTCCATCTTCCCCGGCTCAAGCAATTCTCCCACTTCAGCTTCCTGAGTAGCTGGGACCACAGGGGCATGCCACCATGCCCAGCTAATTTTAAAATTTTATCGTTATTTTTTGAGACAGGCTGAAGTGCAGTGGTGCGATCTTGGTTCACTGCAACCTCCGCCTCCCAGGTTCAAGCGATTCTCCTGCCTCAACCTCCGGAGTAGCTGGGACTACAGGCGTGCACCACCATGCCCGGCTAATTTTCATATTTTTAGTAGAGATGAGCTTTCACCATGTTGGCCAGGATGTTCTCGATCTCTTAACCTCATGATCTGCCCGCCTCGGCCTCCCAAAGTGCTGGGATTACAGGCGTGAGCCACTGCTCCCAGCCCTAATTTTATGTTTAGTAGAGACAATGTCTCACTATGTTGCCTAGGCTGGTCTTTAACTCCTGAGCCCAAGTGATCTCCTGTCTCAGCCTCCCAAAGTGCTGGGATTACAGGCATGTCACCACACTTGGCGAAGGATCACTTTCCAATACTCTGCTTCATAATACATATAAAGACAATACCAACATTTCATCTGACAATTGTGTAAAAATATTATGTAAGCAGCAGAAAATGTCTGTGGAGTGGCATAAAATGCAGAAAGAACATCATCAGGTGCCCAACCACTGTGTCCCACACTGGAGGGAAAACTACCCACAGGGAACTTGGAGAGCTGACTGGGATCTCCACCACGGTGCCTCCCTAGGGGGTCTTCAAGAGTAATTTTTAATGTATGTGGGTCTTTGTTTTTGCCTGTGAGCAGACTTCAGATCCCAGGTCTCCTGTATAATAACATTTTTTTTTGAGACAGAGTCTCACTTGTCGCCCAGGCTGGAGTGCGGTGGTGTGATCTTGGCTCACTGCAACCTCTGCCTCCCAGGTTTAAGTGATTCTCCTGCCTCAGCCTCCCAAGCAGCTGGGATTACAGGCACCCACCACCACACCTGGCTAATTTTTTATTTTTATTTTTAGTAGAGTCGGGGTTTCACCATGTTGGCCAGGCTGGTCTCAAAGGTGATCCACCTGCCTAGGCCTCCCAAAGTGCTGGGATTATAGGTGTTATCCTGCATAACAACTTTGCATGTGCTAGTCACACTTTAGGGGCAGCTGCCCTCCCTGGCCTGGCTCTCTGTGGATCAGCTCAAGACCAGTTTCACTTGGTGAGAATCCAGTACTGTCTAAGTGCAAAGAAGTCTCCATCTTTTTGCTAGAAAGTTCTGAAGAATGTGATCCTGTTAGGTGGACCTACCAGGTTCATGAGCTAGAGAGTTGCAAAGGTATCCTTGTGTAGGAAGGTAAAATGGAAATTTCTAAATGGGTGGCACACCTCCCTGGTGCTTCATCTTTGACCTGGCTGCCTTTTCCTCTCATGAATAAAAGAACTTGAAAATGTACACGTGTATGTAGCCTCTTTTCAGTCTTAGAAGTTATGGCCACACTTCATATTAGAAACTCTAGCTGTGAACACATTCATCACTTTTTATAAGTGAGTTATATTAATGGGTAGCCTCGATTATGGGACCACAAAAGAATGAGGTAGTATAGTCTAGTACGGTGGTTAAGGATCATCTCTGGTATTTGGGAGATATAGGCTCAAATACCATAGTTCTGCATTTTATTTTATTTTTGAGGCAGGGACTCACTCTGTCACTCAGGCTGGAGTGCAGTGGCACAATCATGGCTCACTGCAGCCTCGACCACCTGGATCCTCCCACCTCAGCCTCCCAAGTAGCTGGGACTACAGGCGCACACCACCACACCTGGCTAGTTTTTGTATTTTTTGTAGAAATGGGGTTTCGACACATTGCCCAGACTGGTCTCAAACTCCTGAGCTCTAGTGATCTGCCCACCTCGGCCTCCCAAAGTGCTAGGATTACAGGCATGCACCACTGTGCCTCACCTGCAATTTTTTTTTATCTGTGCAAGCTTGGGTGTATTATTTAAACTGTCTAAGCTTTATTTTTTTCTCATTTGTACAATGGGATGATAAGAATCCTACCTCACTGGCTTGGTGTATTTATCAGGGTAATGTATGTAAAGGCCTTAGCATAGCATCCAGCACAGAATAAAGACTGTTGTTGGCTATTAATAGTAAATAACATTCTCTGAGCTGCTAAGACATATCAAGAATCCTGGGTGACAATCATTTTTGCTCAGAGATAACCCATTAGGCCAGAAATGGTTTATGGTGGCATAGCCATAGCTTTGACAGGGAGAGTCATCTGGTTTCCCAAGATCTAGCTCAACAGGAACCCCTATGACCTTATGGCAGAGACAGGCTAGGACTACGCAACTATCAGTAACAAAAAGGACAATGGATAGAATAGAACAAATCCAACAAAGCAAGGGCTCGATGTTAGGAATCTGAGGGTATTTAGAAAGGGGAAAGGCAGGCCGGGCACGGTGGCTCACGCCTGTAATCCCAGCATTTTGGGAGGCTGAGGTGGGCGGATCACGAGGTCAAGAGTTCAAGATCAGCCTGAACAACATGGTGAAACCCTATCTCTACTAAAAATACAAAAAAAATTAGCTGGGTGTGGTGGCATGCGCCTATAATCCCAGCCACTCAGGAGGCTGAAGCAGGAGAATCGCTTGAATCCAGGAGGTGGAGGTTGCAGTGAGCTGAGATCGCGCCACTGCACTCCAGCCTGCATGACAGAGCAAGACTCCGTCTCAAAACAAAAAAAAAAGAAAAACAAGGAGAAAGGCAACCTTACGTTCCTCGAGTCCCTGAAGGCACCACTGCAGTATAGAATAGCACAGTAATTCATGTTGATGGTGAAGTGTGCCTCAGCCTTCCAGAGAAAATTCTCGTATACTCAGTATATAGGCAGAGAACCAGTTTTCTACTATCAGGCAAGCACTTCAAAAAAAGGTTAAGATCAACATTTTAGTGCTTGAAGACAGAGGAACTTCAGTCACATGGAAAATCCCCTTGGATAAAAAAAAATTAGCTTCCGAAAAAACTACTAAGTGTCACTATGTTTAAAAAGCTTAAACATTCTGCAAATCAGTGCTGTATAAATTAACCACTACCGCCTGCAAAAGACAGTGGCTACTTAACTTTGGTACAAAGAATCAGGGTCAGCTTGCCTGTGATACTTTAATGAGTGAAATGTGTTGTTTTCTGATACGCCCCTTTCAAATCATGATCCAAAGAGGTGCAGTGAAAAACAGCAGACAAAAACCAACAACAAACAAGACTTCCCACTTATGCTCTTCTCAGTGATGGAATTTGTGGAGAATCCTGCCCCTCTCTGCACTCGAGATTCCTTGATGGTGAAATGAAGGGGGCTGGACTAGATGATCTTCAAGGTCCCGTCCAGCTTGGATGTTCCAGGATAAAGTTACCTGACCCAACTAACAGGTACCCAGTGAGTGTCCTTGCTCAGCTTCTCTAAGACCACTATGAGCTGGCTGTAGGCACCCTGGAGATCCTCCTTCACCAGCACGGCGTCCACCAGGTGCCCGTAATGCTGGTCTATGAAGGCGGCAGAAGCGGCCATCTCTTGCTGCTGCTCATCCTGCAAGGAAAGGGGTGGTATGGAGCAACTGGGTTGTTCTCCTATAACAAATCTATAGTCTTTGCCTTGAGCAATGTTCCAACCTTTAACTTTTTTTTTATTTCTTTTTTTTTTTCTTTTTTTGGAGACAGAGTCTCTATTGCCCAGGCTGGAGTGCAGTGGCGCAATCTTGGCTCACTGCAACCTCTGCCACCTGGGTTCAAGC
>CAUYLG010071327.1:0-30689 GCA_963573385.1 Cacajao melanocephalus | reverse complement strand
AATATACTGTATAATATAATGTATACTAATATAGTATATATTAATATACTATATAATATATAATATATATTATAATTAATATAATATATTATATATATAAATATACAGTATATTAAATAGTATAGCATATAGTATATTAGAGAAAAGGAGATAACCACACAGCTTGGGGAAACCTATTCTTTGTTGTAGTATAATCAGTGACATATCATTTCTATGTATGAGCATCTTTTAAAATGCAGAGAAGTTTGGGGTCAGTTCTAATAAACACTTCTTTTGGGACTCATGGTGAAGAATTTGTAGTACTCCATAACCTAGCACATCAAAGAGCTTATATAAAAATGGAAGAATTGTGCATTTTGGTTACCAGTTTGAAATATTTATAAAGGTAAATGAAAAAGGAGTCCACCTTTCCATCAGGGCATGTGTTATTGCCTGGTTAATATTACATGATAAGTGAGCTATAAATAAACAATAAATAGAAATAAAAATAGTGAATGTAAAAATAATTATTGATATGAATAATAAATGAATAAAGCATGAATTTAAGGTTGAGATGGAATGGAACTTGATAGGAAATTTAATTGAGTTTGATTTTGAGTTTAAGAAGTCTTTCAGAGCCAGTAGTTCAGATTTTATTTTATTTTTTAAATTTCCTTTTAATTTTAAATGAATGTGCTTATGGTTCCTAGCTCCCCAGTTCAGTCAACCAAAGATAACTATTACTGTAATTCCAAATAGCTACCTAGGGAAAAAAATCTGTCATGAGGATGGGTTTCAATCAGGGGGATGAAATGTCCATATGTTTCCACGTTTTAAAAAATCATCCCCTGCTCAAACATTTTTATCTGTCTTTTAAGAAGTCTTTTGGGAACCGCACATTACTCCTTTTTCTCAAGGAGATAGTAGGAGGGATTTTTTTTTTTCAGTCTTGGGAGCAACTTGATTGGGAGAAGGCTTCCAGATCATTAACCAAATGGACTGTCAGAATCAAATTTTCTAGAAGAAGCTGTTTGGAGAAAAAAGAAAATTTCTAGTACTTTACCTATTACTCATTTACTTAATTTACTTTAGTCATCAAAGTTAACTACCAGTTTGATGAGGCAGGCTGTAAGAGTTAACATCTCTGTTTCAGTGAAACTGAAAGAGACTAATGCATAATTGCCCCAGGTCATATGTGATGGAGTCAGCCTTTAGTTGGGCAACTAATCTCTGGAACCTATGCTCAGAGGCTACTCTGAAGAAGCAGGCCCGGTGACTAAAGCAGAAGCCAAATCCTGTGGAGAGTTACAAGTTTTCTGACCAGTAAACATATGATAAGCAAAGATAGAATTCTATTCCTTCATTTCATTTATTCCATACTTTCTAACCACCTCCCTATTCTGCTTTTTCTCATGTTTTTTTTTAAGGTATACTCTGCCTCTAGCTTGGGTGCCCACTGATCTCATGTTTGGAGCCTGGCATGGATTCTGGCACATGGAAGGGACCCAGTAAATATTTATTTATTTCATGATGAATGAACGGTAGAAATGATGCCTCCTGGTATAGGTTCAGGGGCCAGATTGCCTGGGTTCAAATCCTAGCTCTACCACCTTCTTGCTTTGTTTCCTTGCACAAAGTTTCATCTGGTGCCCTATTTTTCATATGAGTATAATGGGAATAATAAGAGGCCTTAACTCAAAGAATGATTTTGAGGGTTAATTGACATAATGTAACAATAATGATTTAAAAGATGATGGTGATGATGATGTGTTACTCCTAATAATTTTTGATGGAGGAATTTTAGGAGTTTTGAAATTTTTGGGGGGCAGAAAAACCTACTGAATCCCTTTAGTCTATCATATAGGACTTACTTAAGCCATAGTTTTAGACAACTTGTTGTTTCTCTTGTCAGAAAGCTGTCACCCATTTATTTAAGGCATGTTTATTGAATGCCTATTACAATATTTAACACCCATTGGCTACTTACTTTGCACTGGACAGTTTCTACTTGCTTTACATGTGTTAGATCAATTTAATGTTCTCAACAACCTTTTAAGGCAAGTACCATTATTACAAATAAACTGAGAAATAGAGAGGTTAAGAAACTTGTCCAAGGCCACATAGCTATCATATTGTAGACCTATCATACATGGGTGAATACCTATCATACATATGAATACCTATCATGAATTAACACCTAGCAATCCAGCTCCAGAGTTAGTGCTTTTAACCATTTACCACTGAGAAGTGTAGGTCTGAGCCCAGTGAAGGGTGTGTAGGGGTTAAACATGAACCTATTGTCTCTAGGTGCCCATTGTACCCTCCAGAAAGAGAAATGAGATACTCCAGCTGATGAGACACTCTAACAGGTCATCAACAGGATGCTGTCACTGACTTACATAAGGCTGTTTTCTTTCTGTCTTAAAAAATAGAATATTGGGGATAGGGTGGTATGAGAAATGAGGGGAATAAGATAAAGTTTGATATAATTAATGGATTATTTAAGTTTAGATTTTAAGTAATTTTGGAAAGAAAGAAAATGTATACATTTTATTTTTAATTTTGAAGTTGGAGTAATAATTTATTTCTGCTGGGTATACCTCTCTCTTCACCCAGGATTTCTGATAATTATTCATTCAGATTTTAAAATTAAACCTATTACTTATAGCCTCACTGAAGAGTGGTGTCAAAATTCATGGGTATTTAGTGTTCTGCTTTCTAATATCTGATTTCCCTAAGAACATGAAAATAACAGCAGCAAAAAATAGTTGGTTCAATTAAATTTGGCAATTATTTATTGAGCACCTACTGTGTGCCAAGTACTGTCTTAGATGATGGGATACAGAGAAGAAATAAGACCCTGTCCCAGCTCCCAAGGAACATAGAGAAAGAAGTAGGGAAGATAATTTTACACACACACACACACACACACACACACCCGTGCATATATAAAATTATACATAATGTTATTAGGTTGGTGAAAAAGTTACTGCAGTTTTTGCCATTTTTTGGGGGAAAAATTATAAAGCTAATTTCTGTGTGAGATTTGTAAGATAAATGCTATAGCAATATTATATGGGAAGTGTTAATGAGAAAGCAGTATATATAAGGATTTATTGAGCTACAACAAGCAACAATAAACTGCACATATTTAAAATGTGCAGTTTAATAGGCATTGACATATATATGTACTCATGAAGCCATCATCATGATCCAGATAGTAAATACAGGGATTTACATTCATCACACCCAGAAGTTTCCTTGTGCCCTTTTAAGTCCCTCCATCCCTGTACCATATAAATTGGTAAATGTTCTGTGAGTACTTGAAAAGAACTGAGTGCATCATGTTACTTGGCTATTGTTGAGTGGATTGTTTTATAATTATCAATTAGGTCAAGTTGGTTGATAATGTTGTTTTGTTGTCTATATCCTCAGTTATTTTCTGTCCACTTGATTGATCAATTATTGGCAGAGGGGTATTGACATCTCCAACCATAATTATGGATTTGTTTATTTATCCTTATAGTTCTATCAGATTTAGCTTCATGCATTTTGAAGCTATGTTATTAGGTGCATAAACATTTAGAGTTGTTATGTCCTGTTGATAACCTCTTTATTATTATGAAATAGACTTCATTATTTCTGCTGATGTTATTTTTGTCTGAAATCTAGTTTGTCTGATATTAATATAGCCAATACTATATTGATTAGCATAAGCATAGTATACCTTTTCCTTTTAAACTATTTGTATCTTTAAAGTTTGTTTCTTATAGGCAGCATATAGTTGGGTGTTGCCCTGTTTTAAAGTAAGTTCAATTTGATAACGTTTACAGTGTTTAGACCATTTACTTTTAATGTGATTATTGATGAAATTAGGTTTGAGTCTATCATCTTACTATGTTTTTTTTGTTCTGTTCTTTGCTCCTTTTTGCTCTTCATTTGATTACTTTAGGATTGAGTTTTTTGAATGATTTCATTTTATCTCTTTATCCTTTAACTGCTTTATTAGGTGTAATTCTTTGTTTTGTTATATTAATGGTTGCTTCAACATTTGTGGCATTTGTCTTTCTTTTATCACAGTCCACCTTCAAGTGATATTATACCACTTCCTGTATGGTATAAGAATCTTAGGGTATTGCTTCCATTTCTCTCCTTGTTTAAGCTATTGTTGCCAGAATTTTTACTTATACACATAAACCCCTTAAAACATTGTTATTTTGCTTGTTTAAACAACTATCTTTAAAGAGATTTATATAATAAGAAAAAAGTTTCATATATCTACACATGTAGTTAAAATTTCTGGTGTACTTTGTTCCTTTGTGTAGATCCATATTTCTAACTGCGTCACTTTCTTTATGTCTGAAGGACTTTGCTTAACATCTCTTTTAGTGACTCTGCTAATGATAATTTTATTTTCAGCTTTTGTATGTATGAAAACATGTTTCACCTTCATTTTTGAAATATATATTTTTTACTAGGCATAGAATTCTAGATTAAAAGCTTTTATATTTTTTCCTTTCAATACTGTACAGATATTGCTGTCTTCTTCATTGTATTGTTTCTGGCAAGAAATCACTGTCACCCTTTTCTTTGTTCCCCTGAAAGTAAGGTGACATGTTTTCCTCTGGATGCCTTTAAAACTCTCTTTATGACAAGTTTTGAGTGACTTAACTATGACATGAGTTGGTATTTTTCTTCATGTTTCATATCCCAGGGAGTTCATGGAGCTTCTTGTGTCTGTGGGTTTATAGATTTCACTAAATTTGGAAAAATATTTGTTCAAATTATTTTTTGTTCTCCTTTTCCTCTTTTGGAGCCTCAAATTATGCATATGTTAAACTACTTGAAGTTATTTCACAGTTCACTGATTGTGTTTCATTTTTAAGAATTCTTTTTCTCTTTGTATTTCTTTTTGAATAGTCAATATTGCTATGTCTTTCAATTCACCAATATTTTCTTTGGTAATATCTAATCTACTGTTAATTCCATCTAGTATATTTTTTTAATCTCATTCATTGTAGTTATAATCTCTGGAAGCTGAACTTGGGTTTTAAAAAATATCTTCTTTGTGTCTACTTAGATTTTGGACATATGGAATATAATTACAAAAATGGTTTTAGTGCCCTGACCTGTAAATTCTAAGATCTGTGTCAGTTCTGAGTTTGTTTCAATTGATTTATTTTTCTCTTGATTATAAGTCATGTTTTTCTGCTTCTTTGTAGGCTTGGTTGTCGCTAGTTGGATGACAGATATAAACATATTGTTGAACTTTATTCTGAGACACAGTTTAGATCTACTTAAGTCTTGTCTTCATGATTCGTTAGGAGGAACAGAGCCATGCCTAGTCTAGGGCTAATTACTCCTCACAGCTAAGGTAAGATGCTTCTGAGTACTCTACCCAGTGCAGGAATTTTTAGATTTTCTGGTCTGGTTGGTAAAAACAAACACAATTCCTGGAACTGTGTGGACACTGGGCATTGTTCCCTCTAATAGAAAACAAGATAGACACAGTGTCTTCCCTTATAGTTTACTGGGAGTTAAAATAATTAATGCTGAGTGATGACAGAACTATGGGAGTATATTGGAGGAAAACTTAACTGTATTAGAAAGATCAGAGAAATTTTTTTCAGGGAAAATTATGCCTAAATGAAGTTGAAATCTGAGTAGGTGCTATTCAGGAAAAAAAAAAAAAAAAAAAAAAACAGGGAGAAGTGCATTCCAGTAAAAGGAAACAACACACGTGAATGTCTAAGACAAGATAGAGCAGGGCCAGGCTGGTTTGAAAATTGGAAATTAATCCTGAATGGCTGTGCTAAAGAGTATGAAGGGTAATGGCAGGAGGGTGCCATTGCAATGGCTCTTACATGCAATGTAGCATTAACAATACAGGCTCTGGAATTAGACAACCTGAGTTCAGATTGCATCTCTGCCATTTATTAGCCTCCGTTTCCTAACCTTTAAAATGGGGGCGATAAAAATATTGACAGTTTTACTAGGCTTAGGTTGGGTTACATATAACAGAAAATCCAAAAGATCAGTAGCTTAAGAAAGGTGGAACCTTACATTTTCCGTCTGTAAGAGGTGTTATCAGAACATTTTAGGCTCCTTCTGTCTTTCTCTTCTACCATCCTAATGCCAGGTCCAAGATGGTTGCTAGAGCTTCAGCCATCACACTGCTCTTCAGATAGAAGGAAGGAGGAGGTGGAGAAGGGTAAAAGCAGTGATAGCTGTCTTTAAGGAACGATCTCTGAAATCCCAAACAATACTTCTGGATAAATCTCATTGGTTAGAAATTTTTTATATGGCCGTTCTCAGTTGTGAAGGAAGCTGAGCAATGCAGCCTTTCAAAGTTAGTAATATTGCCACCATAAATAAAGTCAGGGTTCTAATGCTGAGGGAAAATGGGAGAATGGTTGTTGTGGGTGAGCAAGAAATAATTTCTTCCATACCCCTTTCATAGGCTTAATATAAGGATTAAAATTAAAAATGCACCTAAAACATTCAGCATAGTGTCTAGCATGTATTGATTGCTCAGAAAATGTTATGTTCCCAGTGATGATTCCAAACATCCTTTGTGTGGAAACATTGTGTAAGGGCATTGGTGCTGACTGAAGGATCTCTTACCTTCAGTTTTATGCACTGTTTGTTCTTCCTCTCTGTTGTAGTGTAGGTGGGTGTCTATGACACCAAGCATATGACTAACAACACAAGAACAAATAAATAAGTCTCCTTCACACTGTAGTGGGGTAATGTACCCCACATCTAATTGCCCTTTGTTGAGCTCAAGAGTTATTAATCTTTGTTAGAAAGACATACTAATTGTACCCAATCAACCTGACAAAATAAGCAAATCATAAAGCCAATCAAGTAGAAATCAAACAGAAAGAAAATTAATTTTATTTTTGACATAAGGCCACCATAGTTACTGACAATGTGAAGTAAACAGTCATTTATTGACCCAAGTTCCTTCATTTATATCGTGTCTGTGGCTATTTGCTTTAAGAGTTTAGCTTTCATCAGTAGGTAGAGAAAGCTGCTCACCTCTACCTTCATATGCTGGCATCAGCATCATCATCATATCACCAACATTACCTTCCCTGTCATCATGATTACCCCCAGTGCAGGGACATTTTTGCTCATCTAGAATTAGCTTAGCAGGAGACGGTAAACAAAAAAGGAGCCCAGGCACACACTTTCTGTTGGTCTGCCTGACTGTAAATAGATCTAGCTGGAGAGTTAACTATACACTACGAGATAAAGCTATCATCATTTGGAAAAGTAGGATTGGGAGGCAAGTCCATTAAAAACACAGGAGGCTTGACTTATCGCTACATGTGACCATGTGCTTTTAAATGTCGACAGCTTCTATAAAAATTCCATCTTCCTCACGTGTGGTCAACTTGACTGATTGCAGGGAAAACTGGCAAGGTTCTGACCCTTCCCATTTATCTCAGCCAGAGCTAGATAACCTTGCCCTGTAGTCCAAAAATACCCTGCCCTTCCCAGTATTCTTTTTCTCTCTCTGGCTGTCATGACAAAGGTGAGCCTGGGCCTTGAAAACAACGTGTAGACTTGGAAAACTGGGCATTCCCACCCCTGCAACCCAAACACACTAGATGTTTGTTTTCAAGAATTGTGAGCACAGCCCAGGACCTCAGTGAGAAGGGGTGAGGTGAGGACACTTGCAGGTTTTCTCAGATTTCTGCTTCCCCAAATAGTAGCCGCTCCTCAGGGCTGCAGAGCACTCCAGCAGTTTCCACTCTCAGTGGCTTGTTCTTCCTGGAGTACTGCTTGCTGGAGTTGTAGAATTAGGAGTCAGAAGTCTTTGTTCTAGTCCTAGTTTGTCAGCAAATTCTGTCAACTTAGAGTAACCCACTCAGATTTTCTGTGTCTCTGTTTGTTCATCTGTAAAATGACACAATTGACAGATCATTTTCTGAAATTGTCCAACTCTTACATGAGTGATTCTTTTCTCTTGCTATAAATGCCGTATTCAATGTGATTCCTCAAATTTTGCCTTATTAAACTTCCTCTGGTGGTTGTCTTTATTTAGTGTATTTCTGTATTATCTCTCCTGTCTCCATCTGGGATGCCAAGCCCGTGAATTCTGAAACAGGCGGTGATTCAATGTGATGAGCACCCTCCGTATCTTCTGTGCCTCCCACTAGCTGCCAGAGTTTCATTAGTTCCTGGAGTTGATCTGAGATAAACAAGTTGATGTTTTTGGTCTAAAGTTGGTTGGGGCTACTAGTGTGTCCCTAGCAGTTTACAGAATTATAGGAACAGAAAAGCTTTTCAGTATGGTCTCAGGAAAAACATTCCAGGAGACACGAAGCAAGCAGAAAGAAATATACATGCCTGCCCTTAAGTGAGGCTTGGGGCTAATCACTCAGACTATCCTTTCAGTCAGATTGAGGAAGGACATTCCACACTTTGCTTAATATAAAATGAGATTTAGCCTTTTGGAGAGATTGTGCTTGTTTGGCCAACCCAACTTCAGCACTAATTGGGTTCTGGAAAGCATTATTTTGACCTGCCTGATTTGGAGTATGTCTCCTGAATTTTGCAACTCTGGTCAGAGCTAATACAAGCTTGAAGTAAGCTGTATTTGGCCTGAAACTAGTACAGTAGATGGAGCCCAAATGTTTTAAACTGTCCATAAGCAGATTGTTATTAATGAACTTTGTTAATTATCACCTTTAGCTGTATTTAAAAATGACCTTTTGAAGTGATGCTTCAGAAGTGCGATCCATACCAATGTGAGCAAGTCTTTGACTTGATTAGATCCCAATACCTTTACCTTGATGAAATTGCAACTGATTAACATTCTCAAATGAGATGGAGCTATAAATGTAAGTGGGTTTTAATACAATCATTTTTGAGAAAATGTCAAACTTCATTGCACACCTCTCCCTCCTGCCTCCTCTTTTAATGGCAGAGTTCAGTGAAGGACTGAGCCAGATTAATGAGCGAGGGACAGAGGGGATTTTGGAGCCAAGAAAAAGACCACATAGCACATCAGTCTCTAATTTAATAATCTCAGAGGCTATTCAGTGAGCTAGTATCATTGAACTTCCCCGATGGTATTTATGTACCTGTGGAAGGAAAAACGAAGGAGAAGCTAGGGCTGTGTTTATAGACATAAGGGAGACAGGAAGAGAACAAAATTGTCAGCCTGAGAAGTCTGTGACCTGGAACAAAAAAGCATAATTGGCTAAGTAAATCCACATAATTAAATTAAATATGAATAGCCACTGATTGAGAATTGCACCATGAACAGAATAAGCTTGCTGTTAATGACCCACGATTTATTTACACCTTAAACACCGTGTTTCCTTACTGCTCTAAAGTAGTAAAATTGCCTTCTTCCTGGTAAAATTTATTGACATTTAAACATGCCAAAAGGCCATTCTGGCAGTCATTACAATAATCTATCATTTCTGCAACTGCTGGTATCCTGTTCTGTGGTCAAATTCAATCTGAGAAGGGTCAACAGAATTTTTTCCACCAAATGTTTCCCTCTTGACTATCATCAATTTACTTTTGTCAACAAAAAGAGCATTACGAGGGAATGAAATAGAAGATCCCCTTAAGACCTCTGGCAAACAGCATGAGCTGCCCTGCCCCACAGTATCTCTTCAGCCTATGAGTCTGCCTTTGTGCATGTGACTGTGTGCACAGTGGGGCCACATCATGGAGAAGTGTGGGCAGGAATCCTGCCACCTGCTTGTTTTTCTCTCCAGTGAGACACACACACACACACGCACACACACACACAAAAGCAGCACACCGATGGTAGCTTATACTCTAGTTTCTGGTGTCCAGTGGAATTGGCATTTTCTTTGAAGAAGGAACTTCTTGGCTTAAGAGATGAATTGTTGTCATGGTTAGCTGCATTGCTACTCTCCTCTCTTCCTTTCTGTATCCCCTTATACCTCTTTCTTTTTTTTAAAAAAAATCTTTTATTCTATGACATTTCTTATTCAACTTTCAGAACACACAATTTCAACTGCTGCTCACACAGGAGATGCCTACTCTGTAGCATAGAAAGAAAAGAAAACGTCCTTTGGCATTGAAAGGCAAACTTTCATATTATCTCTACTCAGGAAAAGTGAGGTGGAAAATTAAAGAAAAAAATACAGTTAATTCAGGTTTCCACCTGTATGTTTTTGGATCAACTTAAAAAACAGTGGTATTTCTTTTTATGGGAATGATGAGAGGGACTTGAATAGCTGGAAACTTTTCTGTATTGTCTCTCTTGGTTAATAGTTGAGGACACAGCCTCCATGCCAGGTTTCCTCTTCTTTTTTTTTTTCTTTTTTTTTTTTTTTTTGAGATGGAGTTTCACTCCTCTTGCCCAGGCTGGAGTGCAATGGCATGATCTCAGCTCACCGCAAACTCCACCTCTCAGGTTCAAGCAATTCTCCTGCCTCAGCCTCCCGAGTACCTGGAATTACAGGCATGTGCCACCACGCCCAGCTAATTTTGTATTTTTAGTAGAGACGGGGCTTCTCCATGTTGGTCAGGCTGGTCTCGAACTCCCAACCTCAGGTGATCCACCAGCCTCGGCCTCCCAAAGTGCTAGGATTACAGGCATGAGCCACGGTGCCCAGCCAGGTTTCCTCTTTTGAGGTCAGTTGTTGCCTTGTCTGTGGATAGGAGGCAGCAACAAGGCAAAACAAAGGACTCCCTCTACATTACAACTATATGATGGTGACTGCATCACTCCTTGGTCCATCACCTGTTCACAGAGAATTTTGGTTTTGTTGACACAGGCTGGCAGTAGATTATAGTTTATAATCAACAGATTTAATTGTGAATGGTCAGACTGCAAACTTGAGAATTATACAGTGTTTCCAGTGGATTTTTTAGGGGAGGAGTGATAATAAAAACTACACTTCTTTCTAGGTTTTATAATTTTATTTTTACAGTTAATGTCTAATTCACCTAGAATACATTATGGTATACATTGCAAGGTTTCCAGTTAATTTTCAAGTTGTACTAAATGTCTTTTACTAAGAATTAAGTTTTTAATTATATATAAAGACTTCAACAAGCAGAGGGTTATTCATCTTTGGCTTTTTGACACCTATCTTGGCGTTATTTACTATTTGTTAGGTTTTAGTTTGTATGTAGCTTGTCTACTTTTGACTTTACGTATAGTGTGGGCAAATTCATAAATTGGGTTTATCTAGATGTGCCCATGTAAAGCCTAGTTTTAAGCTAAGTCAAACAACCAAATTATGAATAGTCTGTAAATTGGAGTAAATTAAATTTAGAGAGGCAATTTACAACAGCATCTCATACAAATTTACAGATATTTATGTACATTTGGATACTCTTGTAATTT
Source organism: Cacajao melanocephalus (assembly GCA_963573385.1). Classification (NCBI taxonomy): domain Eukaryota; kingdom Metazoa; phylum Chordata; class Mammalia; order Primates; family Pitheciidae; genus Cacajao; species Cacajao melanocephalus. The sequence goes on along the minus strand of CAUYLG010071327.1, from coordinate 19,360 downwards.
AAAACAATGATGCCAATCTCCCAGCTTTATAGGAAACACTTTTTTCTTTTTGCAGAAAAGATACACAGTTATTGTAGAAAAAAAACAGAAAATACGAAGAAGAAAAAAATCAGTAATCCTATAACATAGAGCTAATCATTGTTATAGTAATATCCAGGTGTATATCATTCTATTATATTACATATATTTTGTATTTTTATACATATGAAAAAAGAAAACTATGTATGTACACTTTGGGCTTTACATAAGAGGTTTATAGGGCTATTCAAACACGTGCAGGCAACTTGAATATCTCTCAAGATAAACTGTACTTCTTTTACACAATGAAATGTTATATAGCAGCAAAAATAAATGAACTAAAGCTGCACAGAAAAAATATGTAAATTTTACCAATGTAATTTGCAGCAAAAAGCAAGCCCCCAAAGATTGCATGTAGTATGATTTGTTTTTATCATGGTTGAAAACTAAAAATATATATACTTACTGTTTAGAAATACAAATAGATGTATAATAATAGAAGTTGGAGGATTCACTACAAAGGTGGGAGTCAGAGTGGAGTAGTTGCCTGATGTCCAGATTTGGGGAATCAAGGTCCAAAATCTGCATACATGACTTTTCTGTTCCAATTCTCATCTCTGCTTCCAGGCTTTTGGTATCTCAGTCTGGCACCGTTGACATCCTGGGCTGGATAATTCTTTGTTGTAAGGTACCGTCCTGTGCATTGTAGAATGGTTAGCACAGTTGTGGTCCTCAGTCTAGGTTCAGTAGCACCCTTCCCACTGAGACAAGTGCAAATGTCTCTGGACATGCCCAATGCCTCTTGGTAGGCAAAACTGACCCCCATTTAGAACCACTGTGTTAGGAAAATGTAGATTGATTGTTACTGACTCAAAAAGAACATAAATGGTAAAGTGGATCTTGTTTGAAAAATTCGACCTCTTTAAAATGTAGATAATCTCCACTTCGGATTATCCAAACTACCAAATACTACCACATTTAGCTCCCATTTGGTCGATTTTGGTGTTGGTGAAGCCACCTGAAATAACGTAGCACAGCCCACTGAAATGACCTGGAACAGAAGTGGATTTCGCTGTTTTATTAAAAAGTCCTTTGTAAAACTCACTGACATATTTTTGTTGGCTCCTACAGAGCTCTGCTCTGCAACATCATTGATTCTTTAAGCAGTATAGAAACTTCTGGTAGGGAACCCATCCTGCTGGGTGACCTGAGCTTCATCAATCCCACAGGAGGAAAAAAAGAGCAGCCATAACAATTAAACCGGCTAGCCTAGAAGCCCTCCTGAAGAAAGGTCTGCGTGAGGACAAACTTGTAATAGTTATTGTGATTGTCAGCCCCCCAGGCACCCTTTTGAAGAATTCTGTCTGATTTACCAATCAGGCAGCTGCCCTATGGATATGCATGAAGTGAGACAGAAGGACTGGGGGTGGGGTGAGATGGGGAGCGTGACCAGGTTGACGGCACTGCTCCAAAGGTGACCTCATAGTTACCACCAGATGTTCAAACCATTTCTAAATATCGTCACAGTCTTGGTGTGCCATTTTCTTTTCTTGCGAAACTTGGGGAAGGAAGCAAGAATTCAGAATTTTAATGCTTACTTTAGCCTGTGAAAGACATGGTAATGTTCAAAAGTAGCCTGACCTTTTCATTGTTCATTGCTGATTGGTTGACTGACCATTCCTATTCTCTATTCCAACTGCTTCAGCAACTTCCTTGTCTCATTCCCTCTTAGTACCAGGTACATAATTCTACTGAAGTCCTGGCTTTTTTCTAGTACATTTATCTGCCAAGATCTTGTTCATCTTACTCTACCTCAGGATTATTATTTTTTTTCAAAGTGGGAACTAAATGATGGAATGAAAGCTTAGCAGAAAAATCAAAATCAATGAATGCCGGTGTCCAGAATTGCCCTTTCACCAACCAAAAGGAACTGTGTGAGAAGCTAGCTTGTATCAGAAATTGAGCATTGCCCTTACCTTCAAATAGGATGGGCCATTAAAATGACATTGAGGAAGAAAACTTTGATTCCAACTAATTCCAGACAAGAAGGGGATATATAGAATAAAAACAATACCCCTTTCAAATACTTTTAAGCATTTCCCATTTCCTTTGCTGTTATCAGCAGTAGCTCTGTCTGTATACCTAGTTACTTAAGAAATTCTTTTAGTCTCCATTTGTCCAAATAATTTCCTTGATAATTAGATTTCCTATCTATCCTGGCTAGAAATTCCCACCATTATAATCATTCTTACCCATTAAGGCAGGAATATTTACCCTAGATGCCATTACTGGAATATACATGTATTTTCAGGAAAGAGTAGAAGAATTAGGGAGGAGAAAAGGAGAAATCATCTTCCATGAAAATGCCTTCAAAAAAACAGCATTAAGTAGTTGACCCAACTAACCATTTCAACATTGAAAGCAGAGAATAAAATCTGGAGTACAGGAGAGAGGAAAAACAAACTTTAAATAAACCTTCCTTGTCTGATATTATCTCTAAGAATATGATATTGAATCCATTGGCTACGGCACTTTGTCCATTCTCAAACCAGCTGTATTTCTTGGATATAGAATAAGATACACTCATGAAAAGAAACTGGGGTATTGAATCCATCACTGAAGTAGTGACAACACTGTCAGCTTTAACTAGACAGAGGGAGCAATCTTTTAGTATGATCTTCACCACTTACAGATAAAGTAATCACTAAACACATGTTAGATGACACAAAGATGTCTGTTCAATGACACTTTCCTGAAAATGAAGAGCAGAGGCTCACCAGGCAATATGAAACACATGAACCAATAAGAATGGAGGCTTTTCTTCCCCCGTGTTAGGTACTCTATCCTGACACTTCACAAGTAGACTCATCTCTAAAGGGATTAACTAAGAAATAATTGCATGCAGCTTGCACTCTGCTGAGCTATCTTACGCATACTTATCAAGCATCCTTTTGAAGTGGGCAGAGATCTACTAGGTGCTTTACAAGCAATTAGTGCAACCAACTAAAGGAATCATAATAAAGGAATCCATTTGGAATGATGCTAAAAAAAAACAGAGTTAGTCTATTTTTCTTTTTGCATTTTAGATGGAATAAAGGCGGCTTTAGACTGTGAGTTCTGAGGAGGCAGGGACTGCATCTGCCTTCTTCGTGCTGTCTTCCTAGCACTTAGTATGTACATATTAAAATTTGTAGGATGAATAAATTAACGAAGGAATACTTGAATTATACCTTTGATCTTTATTTTATTTTGAGACAGTCTCACTCTGTCATCCAGGCTGGAGTGTAGTGGCACAATCTGAGCTCATTACAGCCTCTATCTCCCAGGTTCAAGTGATTCTTGTGCCTCAGCCTGTGAGTACCTGGTACTACAGGTGTGCACCTCCATGCCTGGCTAATTTTTGTAGTTTTAGTAGAGATCATTTTGGGCAGGCCGTTCTTGAATTCTTGACCTCAATTAATCCATTGCTTCAGCGTCCCAAAGTGCTGGGATTATAGGCATGAGCCACCGTACCTGGCCCATTTCAGTTTTTATATGCAATATTATTGTTAAACGAAGACAGTCAAGATGTGAATTTCTCTATTGTAATTGCTAACACAATATTTGTTACAAGCACTGTTGTATATGTGCTATGTTACAAGCACTGTCGTATATTTATGAACACATCTAATCCATCAACAACCCTATGCATAGGCACTCTTTTAATACCTTTTACATATAAGGGAGTTGAAGCTTAGAGAGGTAACTCGCCCAAGACCATGCAGGTGGAACCAGATTTTGTATTCAAGTCTAACCAGTTTAGAGAATTCACTATATGCTTTGAGTGAAATTTAGTAGCTTACTGAATTAGTTCTAGATCTCAGGATTCCACTGCTCTAGTGAGGTGCAAACCATTCTTGGAATTTCTTCACATCCTATCTTCTTCTTTTTCCTTTCTTCTTGTTTTATTCCTCTTCCCTTTTTTCTTATCTTTTTGCCTTCCTCTGCCCTACAGTGGCAGACCTGATTTGGCTCCATCACTCATTGTCTTTTCCTGTTTCTCTTAGCCACTGTTTCTTCATCTGTGAAATGCCGTAGTATTTCAGAGGGTTATTGTGATGATAAAATGACGTGATATATTAAGCGCTATCATAATATTTGCTCACATTGGAAAAATTCAGTAAAATGTTTTCTTCTACTCTTTCTCCTCTGTATCTTTTCTTGGAAAATGATGCTCAAACCATAATGTCAGAGAGTAGGGCAAAAGGAACATAAGATGAAACAAGAAGACTGGATGTAGTTCCACCTGGACAAGCCTTGTGTATTCAGTGCCACTAGGGTGCTTTCTCTTGAGGAGTCTAAAATTACTTTGCATTCAGGAAGGAGCATCTTTCTTGGCCAGGCTCCCCTTGATGGCCCATTTTAGTTTCTCAATAGGAGCCACTAAGTGAACCAATGGCACATCCTCAAGTCTCTGGGTGGACTTTGAAATTTGTCTTCTTCAGATCATTGTTTGAGATACCTCATCTACAACTCAGAAGGGTCCCCTGGACCAGATTTTAACACTCTTAGAAGGAACCATCTATTTATAGTAGTGTTAACCAGTAACCTGGCCCTTTTCTCCTGGACCTAAGGGCTGGTGTTGAGGCACCTGAAAAACAGAGAAGCCAAATGAATAAGACATTTCTCACAATTATATCAGCTTTGGCTTTGTTTGGTTTTCAGGGAGTTACAAGTATCACCATTTGCAGGAGCAAATTCAAACTTTTCTGGATCTAAAGCTTATATAATTCAGTGGGCATTCTTTAAGAGAAAATTTCAAAGTATCCCTTGAACATATTGCTAGGGGCCCTGGCAAGGCTTTGGAAGAAGCCCATGCCATTGAAGGACTCTGCAAATAAACATACGAGTTGCGTGTTAAACTCACCCATGTCATGTCACTCCTTAAATCAAGTAAAGCGTTGTTGGACCCTCTGCCAGGACTTCAGTGGGTTCATTTTATTGGGGGCTTATGCTCACTTGTATAAAAAATCTGTTCTTCTTTCCCTTTGCTTTTTGACTGTTTAAAGGCAGTCTGTTTTTTTGTTTTTGTTTTTTCTCTTGAAATTTTCAAAAGATTTTAAGTATCACTATAAAGGAAGCCTTGGCAGGCAGATTATAATGATTGATTCACAACAATAGCTAATATTTTAAACTCTGGGATAAACACTGTATATGTAGCATCCTACTTAATTATTTCTATTTCTAAAAAGTAACTTTTTCATGCCCAGTAGATAGAAGAAATTGGGTTCAAACTTAGGCTCATATGATTAAATTAGAATTAAGGTTGTTAACCACTTTGCTATTAGCTGATTAAACCAGTAGTAGGTGACACTAGTTGTTGCATGTGCCACAGAAAAGCAGTATACCTTTAAGAAGTAGGCAATTTGGGATCCACTTCTCCTTCACCTCATTCTCCTTTCTCTCCTCTTCTTTAACTAATTGTGTATCCATTAGCAAATGACTTAATTCTTCTACACCTCAGGTGCCTCAGTTGCAAAATGGGACAATAGTACATTATCTGCTTGAAAGCTGTTGATTAGATCATATGTCCCTGTTCCTTCTAGGTGTAAGCTCCATAATTACTCAACTATTGCTCAAGTTCCTAAACACCTGTTTCAGTATTTGCCTGAATTCAGATCTAAAATAAATAACTGATATCCAAATGTGGTCCCAGAGTTTAGGAGGGAGGCAGTCATCAAACAGAGGTCTCTAGTGGAATGAGCCAGTGTTGAGACTTTGAAAAACAAAGATCGGTCTGAAGAAGTTCAAAGAGAGGAAGAAAAGGGTATGTTCCTAGTTAAATGCACCCATGTTGAACTGAAGACTCAGAAAAGTTCTTTCATTTTATTTTATGTTGGACTGACTTTTAAGAAAACAATCTTGGAAGTGTTTATTTTATAACTCTAATAGCGTCCTAGAAAATGGGAACAGCCCAACTCTGGAAAAGCACAGTTGTGAATAGAACTCATTTTCAGTAAGCAGAAAGACTTTTCCTCTCTTGGACCTACATTACCATAGTGACACTGTCCCCGATTCACGGCCCCCAAAAGGAGGACAAAAGACACCGTTAACTGGATAGGGCTTCCTGAGCTAAGAAGCTGTCTCTGATGCCTCTTCTTAAAGTGGGCCATTTGAAAGCTTGTTCCCAATTGCACAGTGGGAAAGAAGGTCATATTTGTTCTTTTGATTAAACTGCAGACAGATTATGATCTAGTAATGTTGGCAATAAGATGTTATCTGAAACAGACCAGAATGGACTACAATTTATATTTTGCAACGTTGATGATGTATATGTGGACAGTATTTCTGCTTTCTTCCTGTGAGTTCTATGGCATTTAAGCAGATCTAACCAAACAAACATTTCTTAGACCTTTGCTTGTCCTATTTGGATTTGTCCAAGATAATTTTAGATAGTACAATGGCCATTGTGCATGCATGTGTGCATGTGTGTCTGAGCATGTGCCTGTGTGTGCTGCTGATATCTGAAAAGCACAGAACAGAGATGGAAATGAGTAAAGTGATAATACCATCAGTTCTTACTATACGCATGCACCCTTTGATTTTAAAGCTTTTAAATATTTACCAAAATATGGTATTGAGGGGCAAATCCTATTGCTGTTAATTTGTAACAAAATTGTGTTTACATTTTTTATGAAGTCTGGATGTGAATGCTTAAAAATATTTATCATTGTTTAGGATCTTTTTTCCATACTATGTCCAGCTTATTAAAGAGTGACAATGCTGTAATGCAAAATAATATCAGATGACAAAATTCTGAAGAAAGAGTACCAGTCTAGGTTCTGGTACTACCTACTCATGTAACTTTAAAAAAAAAAATATATATATATATATATATATATATATATTATTTTATTTATTGCATTTTAGGTTTTAGGGTACATGTGAAGAACATGCAAGATTGTTGCATAGGTACACACATGGCAGTGTGATTTGCTGCTTTCCTCCCCTTCACCTATATTTGGCATTTCTCCCCATGCTATCTCTCCCCAACTCCCCACCTCCCGCTGTCCCTCCCCTATTCCCCCCGAACAGACCCCAGTGTGTACATTGTGGAAGACAGTGTGGCGATTTCTCATGGACCTAGAAATAGAAATTCCATTTGACCCAGCAATCTCATTACTGGATATATATCCAAAGGATTATAAATCATTCTACTATAAGGACACATGCACACGAATGTTCATTGCAGCACAGTTTACAATAGCAAAGACTTGGAACTCATGTAACTTTGAGCAAGTCTTTCAGTATTGCAGAATCTGTTTTCCCCCCAGCAAATTAGAAATAATAATAACTTTTTGCCTCTTCCATAGACTGAAGTGATGACCAAATGAAAGAATGTATCTGTGGAATTTAAGTACTATGAAAATGGAAGATTGCAGATTTTTTTTTTAAGACTCAGTCTCTCTCTGAGGGCTGGAGTTCAATGGCGCAATCTTGGCTTACTGCAACCTTTGCCTTCCGAGTTCAAGCAATTCTCCTGCCTCAGCCACCCAAGTAGCTGGTATTCCAGGTATGTGCCACCATGCCCAGCTAATTTTGTATTTTTAGTAGAGATGGTGTTTCACCATGTTGGCCAAGCTGGTCTCGAACTCCTGACCTTAGGTGATCCACCCATCTCGGCCTCCCAAAGTGCTGGAATTACAAGCATGAGCCACCATGCCTAGCTGATTTTTTTTTAAGCTCTAACATATAGAAGATGTAAAGAACATAATCAGGTGGCAAGAAATGTAACATTTATCCCTGCAGCAAGAATAGACAGATCATTTCTCTAGTTTTCTGGCCAGACTCTGCACAGGCATATGATTATGATATCTGTTCTGCAGATAAGAAGAGCCACTTGGAGATATATAAAGGGTCCATACAAAAGTATAAGATTTGGCGGAAATAGTGAGTTTGGTCAAATAGTAAAGCAATCCTTCCAAGTATAGATAACTAATAGATTTAATGAGGTTTAATGAAGTATATGGATGTTTTCAACCAGGTTACACATGAAAATGTGTGGAACTTTCTAAAACCACACATTCATGGATCCCTCTCCTGAAGATTTTTGATGTAGAGATTTGGGTATTTGTAGAGTTGAGAGACATTGCTGTGTCTTTAGAGTTGCTGATTAAAGTCATTACTGTGGAACACAGTGAGGTTAATGTTTCTGTTGGTTGTAGCTGGATTTTGCCAATGTCACCCACATTGCATGAGTCTTTATTAACACCGAGGTCCTCACTCTTACATTCTTTTCAGCTTGCATACCATCTGGTTAATCTGCCTTTCCTCCTGAGCTTCCAGTTTCTGCTCTAAGCTGGCAACCTTCTTGGCATTCCTTTTAATTCACTCACTGATGATTGAGGCCATTGCAGGCTCTATCAACCAGAAATGCCTCCTTTATAAGTGATCGCTTTTAAAACCAGCTCAAATCTCAGCCTTCCATGACACCTTTCCAAACAAGGTAAAAGAGAAATGTGAATGCTTGCCACCTTACTTTTCTAGCTTTTATTGATAGGGAGTGGTATGATGAAAGCAATATTTTAGGAAAATTAAGCTGGCATTCGGGTGCAGTGTGGCTATCAGGCAGCAAGAAGATCAGCTGGAATTTTATTGCTTTGGTCTAGAGGGATGATGGGAGAATGATGTAATTTCCTAGTTGACTGAAGTGGGGCCAGTAGTGGGAGTGAGGAGTGTGGAGGATGGAATTGGTCTGGGGAGAGCAGTGAGTCTGGTTTTAAACATCCAAGGAATTGAGGGACAATAGTACATTTTGTACAATAGTAGCCCACTAATGCAAATTTTACTAGTAAGCATTGTAGCGGGAAGCCCCTGAACCAGGGAACAGAAACATTTGAGCTCTTGATTCCAATTCTCACTAGTTGCATGCCCTTGGGCCCCTCATTTATGATCTCTCTGCTTCCATCTCTTTCTCTGAGACTCATAACACCTGCTGTAATTATTGCACATGCCAGAATAGGTGCATAACATAGGCATCATATTTCTGGTTTCCTTATAGGATAAGGTATTTGGATAGACTCCACTAGAAGAAGAAAGGACGTCTGTAAATGTGGCCTGGGGAACAGACACCATGAACACTGCAACTTCTTCCTTCCTGTGGGTTATGCATGTTGCTCTTGGACTTTAAAGGCCTGGTCTTTGCAGTCCAGTTGCGCAGGGCCTGTTAATAAATGACATCCAGGGAACAGCTCTGGCATCAGGATTTGTCTATTCAGGCAGGGCTTCCTGGAGTGAGGCAGCATGCCCTCAACAGAGAACTCTGTTTATCACTTTGGAGATGCAATAAAAATAACAAATGTCCAGAGTAAACCTAATTCACTATGCTACTTAGTATTTGAAATACATAAATATGTCAAGCAAAAGACCTCTAATAGACCCTTTTATCCTGGTAATAGTGTACATATAATTTTCCTCTCATTAGTACAAAAACTACCTAGGGAACTCTCGGCCCATCCTTCATCCATTTAATCTGCATTAGCTTACTTTTACCTTGTGTTTAATCTGCTTTCCCTCAAGGTATTTTGAATAAATCAATAGGAATACATGATTGTTTAATGATTTTTAGAAGAGCTCCCTTCGACCACAGCTGCATGATTTAGAATGACTAATTCCACTTTTTACAATTGATCCTTCCCTGTGTGGACCATCCATTTCTGCCAGGCCATTGTGAGAGAATTCTACAGCAGACTGCTCCCTATTCCCGTGGCTCCTGGCGGGTGGCTGGTTTGTTGGCTGGCAGAGCCCCTTCCTCATCATCATCTGATTAAGTATCACATCAAGGCCCACTCTCATCCGCTGCTCAGCTGCAGCTTCTAGGCAATTTTCTGGCAGCTCAAATGCATCCAATTTCAAAATCCACCCCCCCCCCCGCCCTCCATTTCTCTATTGGCTGTACATGCCTGAGAACTGGACTATCCTTCAAGTACACTCAGACTTTCCTGAGTATTCTGATGACAGAATGGGTAGAGATGTAACAAAGTAGCAGCATTCATTTTGCTGGAGGCTCGGGATGCTGTCTAGGTTGTATGTGTGTGTGTGTGTGTGTGTGTGTGTGTGTGTGTGCATGTGAGACACAGAGAGAGAGAGAGAGAGATCGAGAGAGAGAGAGAGAGAGAGATCTTGGTATGCCTATTCTATGTAGTTACTCTGAGATCTCTGAATTGGGACTGACAGATGCTAGTCTCAGCCTGAGTCAGTTACATGAATGCTCTGAGTAAGGAGCTTGGAGACGCGGAGAAAGTTGATCAGTAAAGAAGGATGAAGCACAGAGAAGCAGGGGTGGAGACTGTCATGCCCTATGGGAGAGAGAGCTTGAGAATGGTAGCTGCCTTCTTGCCAGCGTTCCAGGCCCTGCGGCTAGTCCTCTGAGACTTGGCTGCATTCTCTCCCTGGGGTTCTCTGATTCTGTTTTCTTATAATAAATCTTCCTTTTTTGCTTAAGCAAGTTTGATGTTTCTATTACTTTAACCCAAGGAACGTTGATCACAAGAGAATAATGTTGATTTAACTCTATGTTGGAATGAGACTTAAAGTGATCATATTAGCCTAAATTCCTGTTCCTAGCAGATTCGTTAGGATATTCCTGGAGACTTCAAGTTTCACATAAAAATAGGTAAACAAACATTATTCACAATTCCCTGAAGTGATGCCCAATATTAGAGTGAAAGTGAAAGTGAAAGAGTTCATTCTCTCTGTATTGTTTATTATATAGAAAATAATGTTTAATATATATTTTATTATCAGGCAATGCTGCATTTTAGCAGGCATCTTGGCATTGAATGGCAGCTTATTCTGCCTCTTCAATCTATTATTATACCTCTCTGAGTGTATTTTCTGATTTATTACATATAAAACGGAAATAATTTCTTCTCAGGGTTGTGAGAATGAAATGCATAACACATGTTAGGTGCCTGGCTCATAGTTGATGTTCATTTCAGCACAATGAACATTTATTGAGTGCCCGTGAGATGTCCCAAGAATAATAGCTAAAACTTAAGTAGCCCTCCCTCTGTGCCAGGCACTGCTCTATCCCCTTTATATATTGACTTATTTTATTCTTACACCAACCCCACAAGGTATGTAAGCACAACGGTGCGTGTCCCACCCTCTGCCCTCTGCACTCACCCTCTGACCCCTGCAGCCCTTACCACTTCTCATCCCTAGCACCCAGCTTCTCTGTCTGACTGTTGGATCCTGCTCAGCTTGCAGGTAGGGAGAGCAGGAGCAGAACTCAGACTCAAACCTGGGCAGCCTGGCACTGGAGCCATGAGCACACCCTGTGCTATATAGGCATAACTTGTTTTATCACGCTTCACAGCCGTTATGCTTTTTACAAATGTAGCAATAAAGTATTTTAAAATGAAGGTCGACACGTTGTTTTATAGACATTATGCCATTTCACACTTAACAGACTATAATATATTGTCAACATAACTTTACAGGCACTGGGAAACCAAAACATTTGTGTAACTTGCTTTATTGCGATATTCATTTTACTGTGGTGGTCTGGAACCAAACCCATGATATCTTTGAGGTGTGCCTGTACTGCCTTTTCAACACTAAGCAGGACACAAGGAGCTCAAACCCAAACCAACGATGTGTACCTTCTTTCTTGGTTGCTGGGGTTAGGGAGAATGGAATTGTGCACAATAATATTTCAGAGCTTAGGTCTAAAAGTCTATCCATTCATTTCTTGTAGGAGAAAAGTATTGCTCAGAGATGGAAAGACTTGAATAAGGTAATAGTATTTGATGCAGATTAGAAATGGGATTAGAAATAAACTCAGTTTGCATATTTTGGGGGCAGTTTTATTTTATTTACCTATTTATTGAGACAAGGTCTTGCTTTGTTGCCCAGGCTGGAGGGCTGTAGTGCATTCACAGCTCACCACAGCCTTGAACTCCTGGGCTCATGTGATCCTCCTGCCTCACCAACCTGAGTAGCTGGGACAAGTGTGCACGACCACACTCAGCTAATTTTTAAATTTTTTCTAGAGACAGGGTCTTGCTATGTTGCTCGGGCTGGTCTTGAACCCTTGGCCTCAACTGATCCTCCCACCTCAGCCTCCCAAAGTGCTGGGATTACAGGAGCAAGCCACAGTGACTGGGGACAGTTTAAAAACTTCAAAATTTGCATGTTATCTTTTGTTTCACACCTGAGATTGTAATAAAATCAGTTGGAAGTTTATTAACATTGCAAGAATTTGGGCATAGGAATCAGTTATGCTTTGGAACTGTAACTGCTGTGGCCAAATGAGTGAGGCTGGTGATGGCAGAGGATTTCGCAAATCAGCTGGACAGGATTATTTTCCGTAGCTCTAATGATGTCCAGACCCTGACTACATTAAGCTGTAGTCAGTGTAGGACTCAGACGTACTTTAAAAAAATGTAGGGATGAATCACATTCTCATTTAAGATTATTTTAAATATCTTCTGGGCAGAATAAGTGACAGGAATGAATCTCCATTGGAGAAAACAGGAAAGAAATTCAGTTAATATTTTTAAAGTCACCCTATACACATAGACAGACATTATTCTATTAACCTAAGGGAGATTGCCACAATGGACACTTCACTTGCAACTCTTGGCACCTGAGGCTGACACTGCTGTGTCCCCTGTTCCAACATCTTTTCATTAGGCCGTAAATACCTTCATGACCAGTCATGCTCTGTGCTCATGCTTTTAGTCTTCAGTTCTTTAGTCCCCAAAAGAATTCCAAACACTGTTCTATCTCAGTCACTTCCAGCCTTTCTACACTAAAACAACTCAGTTAATATTTTTAAAGTCACTCTATATACATGGACAGATCACTCTATATACAGGGACAGATATATACTACATCAATGTGGTAGTACTTGGTTAAGCATTTCCCAGCACTCTCTCATTCCATTCTCTCAACAACTCTATGGGTGCTATTATGAGCTACATTTTAGAAATGAGGAAAATGAGGAAGTTGAGGAATACAGAGGTCCTCTAGATTATAAGTCATGAAGCTGGGATTCAAACCCAGGCAATTTAACTAAACAACTGTGGATAACCTCTCATCTTATACATATTCATCTACTTAGGCAGTTTCAAAGTTTCTTTGTTCCACAATCATGAGAAGGTACGTGAGTTAGACTTCTTTATACACTGTTTCATTTAATCTGCTCCACTTCTGCAAGGTACCTCCTGCACATTTTGTAGATGAAAACACAGGAGCTAGAGAAGACAGTGCTTGGCCAGAGCTCCCCAGCTGGTAGGAGCTGAGCTGCAGTTAACCCAGATTTGCCTGACTCCAGGGGTGGCATCTTCAGCTCCTCTATAGAATTACCTTTCTCCATGGCTCTTTCTGTCCATATATTTTTAAGAGGGCTTGCATAAATTGTTGATTAAATAGAGAAACACAATACTTCATTATACTTCATTTACACTTAGTAGGGGAAGGCTTTGTAAAATGAAGCAGGCTGTGGGCTGGAGGTGGCACACATTGTTGAACTTCAGTTTTCTCCTAAACGTTGGTAATAGCATAAGAAGGTACAGAATAATAGGAAGGTAGCTTTGAAGAAGTTTGCTGGGTTGGGAGGAAGAGAGTGAGTGGGGAGCCTTGTCTGGCCAGTCAGGCTAGGAGAATTTGAACCCACAAAAGGGAGACCATGGTTGAGTCCTTAGTGTTTATGAATCCAGAGGCTACTTCTCTTCCATGTGGGTTTCAGAGAGGGCTTGACTCATTCTAGAAGGGTTTTATTGAGTAGAGTCGGGAAAGGCCTGTGTTATTTGTAACCCAGTGATGCTATGTGTTTTAAGTTTTCTCAGCACCTCTTCAGCCTTGAACTTCAGTGTAGAAAACCCTGGGCTCAGGATCAATCAGAATTTAAAGGCTAGAAGTTACTGAGATAGAACAGTGTCTGGAATTCTTTTGGGGACTAAACAACTGAAATTCTGCTGCCTCCTGTCCGATCTCCTCAGGCTCATGTACCATTGTGACTTAGGAAGTTGCTCTCCTGCTGCCTTTCTAGCTAGGAGTCTTAGCTGAAAGTCAGGTGACTGCTTTTGGTTACGATTGTTACCTATAATAGCTGGATCTTCATAATGACTTTGTTAAGGGAAACTTATCTCTGGACCTGTGAGTCAATGGTTGGTTTGTTTTTGTTTCTTAAAGTAATAGTTTGGAGCCAGGTGTTCTTATTCTATTAGAATGGATGAAGTGCATATTTTTATAAAATGGATCTCTTCATACTCACCAAGTCCAGAAATAGAATCCAAACGACTCAGACAGACAAATATTATTTAGTAATTTCTTTAAAGTATAGGAGCCATACCATTATACTCCTGGCTGCCTATTTCGTAGGTAGAAATCTTGCCAGAGGCTCTTGAAAGCTAGCATACTGAGTCAATGCTTCAGGTTGGGCAAGATCTCAGGTTTCACCCTTGTGGCATTTTACAAAAATAGATAATGAAAAGAGGGAATCAGCCAACAAAGATAAAATTGCAGCAGAGAAATGAAAAGTGGTCAGCTTGGACATGAAATTCAAATCAAACTTAAAGTGGAGTTACAGAAGAAATAACTAACTGAGAGACTGTTCACACTATTACTGTTCAAGAGACTCTCGGTGTACAGCCAGAGGTCCACAGAGGCTGGCATTTGACATGTGAAACGGGACATTATTTTTAGAATCCATTTGATTGTTAACATGTACTAGGTACTTATCAGATTGACAAGCACTGGGACAGTCAACAAAATTAAAAAATTTGGAAATGTCGCTTGAATGTTTGAGGCCTCTAGAAGTATAGAACAGTCAACAAGAAGTACAAAGTTGGAAATGATCATTTGAATGTTTGAGGCCTCTAAAATTATGTGATTAATTCACATTATAAAATCCTACTTTGTGAAATAATTTATGGTCTGAATAAACACAACTATAAATCACTCTTTTCATGTCTGATGGGTGGATAGAGTATAATTTCTTTTTTCAATCTGGGCAGGGGTGAGGTGTGAGGTTCAATGAGAGAAGAGTTTAATTTTTGACTTTAAATTTGCAAATGACATTTCCTTGGACTTGAGGTGAGTATGTGTGATAAATATGTGGCATTGTTAATAGACTGTGTAAAAATATTCGTGTGCATAGAACCATGCATGGATGGTCATATATGTATATACATTTCTACATGAGATTGTTAATGGACTGTTTTAAACTTTTACATGTTGGAGTATCGCTTAAAATGTTTGCATTTTGGTAGATGATCAAAGCCTTGAAGGTTTTGTGTAAATCAATAGAGTTGGCATGACCAGTGGAGAATCTGGGGCCAAGGGAGGTTTTGTTTGAAGAATGGCACGGTTGCGGGGCTTGCCAGCCAGACTGTGAAGAATGCACTTCTGTTTTTGCCTCCCTACTGTACCTTCTTTTATCCTCTGCCTGTCCTCTAAGGACATGTGGAATTCTTCCCAGCCCCATTCTGCTTAACCTTGCTTCTGATCTTTCTATTCAGGCCTTTAAGACTCTCACACACATAAACATCTTTCTCTGACAACATGCCCATGTAAACTGATTCCAAGACCCAGACTGGTTTGCATGCAGTTAGCTTGGCTCATGTATCCTGAAGGGGGCTGCCCTGGGTTGGACACATAAGGCCCTTGAAGTCATGCCAAGCAAAAACACTGGCAGCATGACAAAACCTAAAGAGCTGAGCTGGCTACCTGTCGTAAAATGTACATGTGTCAAGCTGCTACTCCAGTCTTAGGCTCATTGTAGCCTGACACTTCCCAGAGTCAATAATTGCTAATATTTATTTCTCACTTTGTTTGAAATGAAACTTTTGGAGTTTAATTGGTTTTGGTCAGAATGTTCTAATTTTATTTTATATATATAGAGAAGATCTAATTACAGATGTCTACCTTGTTGTTAATTTTATGAGCAAACTATGGTAAAGAAATACACTATAAAAGTATCAAAAAAACTAATGACACAATAATTATAATATTTTTCCAAAGGAAATATTTAGTATTTGCAGAATAATTCTCACTTGTTAAGGAAATAATTTTCCTGCTGGAATTTCATTAATTAAAGATGATAATAAAATGTGAATTGGAGATGAAATCCTCCAATGTGGTTTTATGGGTGATTTTTAAAAATAATTAAGGAAATGACTCATTTGGATATAGCTAGCAACCTCTGTAATTGAAAAACATTACAAAAAGGGTAGCACAAAATTAGCAGTTTCCATGGTGCAAGACATTGCCTTTTCTCTAGACACAGATACCAGGGGCATCTGGATGGATGAAAGGGATCCTTCTTTGCCAGAGGAATAGGACATCTTTTTGACTCTAAGATGTATTCTAACTTCAAGAGGTTGAAATGTATTTTACAAATGTGTTAAAATCCATAAAATCTGGTCAGTCTGTCTTGGAACTGGGGTAGAATCTTTGAAGCTTTTAATGACTTGACAAGTCTTGTTTTTCTCACAGTGAAGGGTCCCTGCCATCAATCCAGAAGCCTTGGTAGTTATGTGAAGATAGAAAGCAATATTTTCCAGGGCTTTGGATTCTTTCACATTGTGGGCATCCTCAGGGGTTCTGTATAGTGGGAAGTTGATAGGTGGTGACTTTGTTAAAGAAAAAATGAGAATAATAATACCTACTTCTTTGTGTTGGTGTAGAAATTAAGTTAGATTACTCTAAAAAGGCCTGGTGCGTACTAAGAGCTCAATCAATGTTAGCATCTATCCCCTTTAATCTGAAAATAGGATAATAGAAAACATATAAAGAAATTTCAAATTCTGTAATTGTTCATTTACATGACCATTACCCATCTCCAACTTTTGTCTCAAACTGTACTACAAATTTTTATTTCTCCAATGCCTAGAATATTGCTTGGCATGTAATTCATAAAGTTATTATTGAATTAATAAATGGGAAAATAACATAGGATATGTAGATTGGAGATAAATTATGAATATATAGACTAGAAAGCCATGAAAAAAATATCTTTTATTCACTATTTAGTAAATGTTTATTTTCTTTCCCCAAAACTTGGTTCTTAGAATCACTCATGTCCTAGACTAAAAACTCTGGGGTTGTGTCCAACTCTACCCTCTTCTTGCACAAAATCTTCTCATGTATGCCTTCAAATTTTTGGATTTACATTTTCTTCTTTATTCCTGTTTATTCCTCCCTGTCAAGAGCCTCAACACATGGATTACCTCAGCAGCATTCTAACTTCTAACTTGCCTTTGGCATCCTTTTCTCTGTCTTCAGCCTCTCTATGTGAGATTCAAAACTAATCTTTCTAGAAGGTTCATTTGCGTAATCTATGACCAGGCTCAAATTTATGATCTCATCCGTAATCACCACGTCGTCTTACTTAACAAAACAAATCGAACTCCTTAATGTGACAATCAGGATCGTCCACTGTGGACAGCCTGCTGTATTTAGCTTATTTATTTCCACACACATCATCAATGTTCCACTCCAGTCAGATTTCTATACCTATTTTCCCTCTATATCCTCCCAAATCCAAATACTTCTTCTTGCCATTTGACTTTGCTCATGTTTACTTCTTTGAAATCTCCCCTTTTCCTCCACAATTTCCTAAATCCTATTCATATACTCAAGTCTGTCTTCTCCACCAAGGCTTCTCCAGTTATCCCAGTCTACGTTGACTTTTCCCCATTTGAAAACTTCTGGAGTTATTTTTAACTGCTTTTCATTTGTTAGTTTTGCGTCTTCTACTAAACTGGAAGGCCCTTGAGGCCAAGCGCCAGAGCTTATATATCATTTGTGTTCCTCTCAACACAGAACTAGGAGTTTGTCAGAGGAACTGAAAAGTGTTTGTTTGTTGTTGTTGTTGTTGACAAACTGAATTAGGGGGCCAGTTAAGAAGACTGTGTGAGAAACTCTATCTAATGAGAAAAGTGGTTCTCTAGGAAAATAGCATGATCCAGTGTGGGGAATGCAGTGGAATGGAGGGAGGGAGAATTTGTGTCAGAATAAGCCATTTTAGATAAATTTGTAAATAATTTTGTGAATGTTTCTGAAAGCTACCTGAACTTTATTTCAAAAATGTGTAGATGGTCAAGGACGTAGTACAGAAATAATATTAAAATATTCTCTATGTCTCAATATGTGAATAATGTAAGAGTGTAAACCCCTATTTCATTTATACTTTTTCTGAGGCTTTTAAAAACTGTTATATGCAACATGGTAGTCTGTGAGAAAGTAATAGTTTTTTTTTTGTTTTGTTTTGCCTTTAGTATTTCTGGCTCAATATATTTGGGAAATGTAATTAACTACATTTGAAGAATTTTTTTTAACAGCAGAAATGCTGTCTTTAGCTTGCTAATGAACATTATGAATCTCCAGATTCATGATGATGAAACTCCTCCCCCTCTTTTTTTGTGTGGAATATATATTGCTATCACAAGGAGTACTGATGGTCCACAGAACACAATTTAGGAAATACAGTTGTAAAGGTCAAAGACTTCTCAATTGTTTGATTAACACTGGTCTTTTTTTGTAATTCTCTGTAAGTAAATTTAACCTGTCCCTAATTAGGATATTGTCCCTTCAAATTTTCCAAATGTATATGGCATTGAGACGGTTAACAAAAATCAAGTTACTCAAAAGTAAATCCACAGCAAGCTTTTGCAATGGGCAAGCTGAACTCTTTCCTACAATTGTGCTATCATGCTGGCAGCTCTAATGTATCAAGCTTAAAATATTGCCAATTCTGATGTTCAAATTGCTATTCTAGAGCAATTGGATTTGCAAACCAGGAACTGGTAAATGAATGTTGGATAAAGCTCATAATGGAGACATAAATGCTTTTTGGCACCATGACTTGGCATGGATAGATATCAAAGCTTATTTGCTCACTTTTCCTTTAATTGGAGGCATTTTAACCTATGTAAAGTTCTAGATTTTCAGAGTCAATGTTCTGTGAGTTCATTATAAATCTGTGCTATAATAACCTTCTGGGAAGATCAAGGATTTCAATTATGTACTCCAGTTCTATTATTTTTGAAAGTTCACTATTCTATTTCTTTTTTCAGTATCCAACACTGCATCACTATGGCATGATCACCATCAGCATTTCTACTACTATAAACACCATACAATGAACTATACTATGAGCCAGGCACTGTGCTAACAACATTACACTTTGTTATTTTTTTTTTTTTTTAATTTTTTTTTTATTTTTTATTTTTTGAAAGAAAGGAAAAGAGAGGAAAGAAAGTGAGAGTGAAAGAAAGAAAAAAAAAGAATGTACGAGAGAAAGAAAGAGGAAGAAAAAGAGGGAGAGAGAACAGGATTCTTGTTCTATTGC
>CAUYLG010071326.1:0-11644 GCA_963573385.1 Cacajao melanocephalus | reverse complement strand
GGATGAACCTGGAAACCATCATTCTCAGCAAACTGACACAAGAACAGAAAATCAAACACCACATGTTCTCACTCATAGGTGGGTATTGAACAATGAGAACACATGGACACAGGGAGGGGAGCATCACACACTGGGGTCTGTAGGGGGGAAATAGGGGAGGGACACTAGGGGGTGGGGAGTTGGGGAGAGATATCATGGGGAGAAATGCTAGAAGTAGGTGATTGGGAGGAAGGCAGCGAATCACACTGCCATGTGTGTACCTATGCAACAATCTAGCATGTTCTTCACATGTACCCCAAAACCTAAAATGCAAAAAAAAAAAAAAGAAAAAAATGCTCAATCAACAAAGAAAAAAGCAATTGATAAAATTCAGTACCCATTCATAAATTTGAAAACCGAGCTAGCAGACAGGAAGCAACATTCCCATTTAAACACTCCTGCAGCTGAGAATAATGACACAACTTACTTGCATCCAAAAGATAAAAATGGAGGTATAATCTTAAAACTTTTGAGAAATCTATGGTTTTTAGGTAAAAAAGAGACTGACTCAGCCTTTGAACCACCTCTCCTTACCAATCCAAGGCTTGGAAAAACTGCAGCCACATTGTAACCACAAGAACAAAAGCTACATGGCTAAGGAAGTACCAGGAAACTGACAAGAGCCTTGCACTGCCTTCCTCTGAACATTTTTGTTTTTGAGACAGTCTCCTTCTGTCGCCCAGGCTGAAGTGCAGTAGTGCGATCTTGGCTCACTGTAACCTCTGCCTCCCAGGTTCAAGCATTTCTCCTGCCTCAGCCTCCAGAGTAACTGGGACTACAGGCATGTGCCACCACGCCTGGCTAATGTTTTGTATTTTTGGTAGAGATGGGGTTTCACCATGTTAGTCAGGATGGTCTCCATCTCCTGTGTGATCCGCCTGCCTCCATCTCCCAAAGTGCTGGGATTACAAGTGTGAGCCACCGTGCCCGGCCTCCTCTGCACAAAATGAACCTATTACTTCATTTTTGCCCACTGCCAATCACCTCCCTCCACATCTTAGAGCATCACACTTCCCTAACCTAGAAACAACCCACAGCCTTATCGCCAGGGAGGTGGATTTGAGAGCTGTTCTGCAGCCTCCTCCTTTAGCTGCCTTGTGAATCCATCTTTTTTCTTTTGCAAAACCCATGTCACAAATGATGGACTTGCTATGCACAGGCAGAATGGACCTAGACCTGGCCAGTGACACCACAGACAGCCACGGCTGCTTCTTTCCTTCCCCCTTCCACGTCACACTTAAAGGCCCCTTTTGGCCAACTCTTCCTCTGGGAAGCCCCTCCTCAAAAAGCACAGAACTGATGGGGAAGCCAGAGAGAGGAAGTTCAGAATGGAGGTGAAAAGCCAGGAATGTGGAGGCCACCTTCTGCTCAACTTTGCTCCCTTGCTTAGAGAGACTGGAGCCCAGGGCATCAGCCACAGGCCTCAGGACAAACCCTGGGCCGAGGAAAACAGAGCTGAATGAATCCTTGGAGACCATCAGATCCACTATCTCACTCTGCGGACTGGGAAATTGGCTCTGACTCTGGCTGTGGATTGTGGCAGGTCCCAAGCCACTAACTCTGTCCTCTCTGGCCAGCACCACTGTAGCCTGGGCCTCAGCTGGTGGAGCAAACCAGGCTCACCCACTGCCAAGCAACTGCAAAAAGGGCATGCAGCAGTCGTGGGCACAGCCCAGGCCAGGACGTCAGCCTGTCTAGCCTGTGGACAATCGCTCAGCCTGCAGCTGGGGCCTGGCCAGGCCAGACACGGGGCCGGGTGCACAGCAGGGAGGGTGCCTGCCCATATCCACAGCCATCCTCCTCCTGGGCACACTCACTGAAAGGCACCCCTTAACACAAAATAAAATATATTATCAAATATTCCAGGGCGGGTGCAGTGGCTGACACCTATAAACCCATTACTTTGGGAGGCTGAGACAGGTGGATCACTTGAGGTCAGCAGTTCAAGACCAATCTGGACAACATGGTGAACCCCGTCTCTACTAAACACACAAAAATCACCCAGGCGTGGCTGCATGTGCCTGTAAACCCGGCTACTCTGGAGGCTAAGGTGGGAGAATCACTTGAATTTGGGAGGTGGAGGTTGCGGTGAATGAAGCGCAACAGAGCAAGACTTAGTCTCCAGAATAAATAAATAAATAAATATTTCAAACATACATAAATCTGTAGGAGCCCATATGCCAAACCCCTGGGTACCACTCTCTGGGATTATCAGAACATACTCATATGCAGTGATACTTGCTTCAGACTTTCTTATTTCATGAACTAAAACAAACTTGTATATGAAATAAAGCCCCCAGAACCTCCCCCTACAGACTTATTCCGCTAGTAGTCCCTAGAGGTACCCACTCCTCTGATTTCGGAGTTCATCACTCCTGTGCAATATTTTATAGTATTGCTACTTATGTGGATGTCTTTAAACATATTTTTAAATGTTAGCTAATACGTGTATGTCCTAATTGTTATATATTATATGTGACTTGTACATATTATTGAAAACTTACTTTTTTTGGTTTTTGTTTTTTTTTTTGACAGAGTCTCGCTCTGTCTCAGGCTGGAGTGCAATGGCACCACCTCACTCACTGCAACCTCTGACTCCCTGGTTCAAGTGATTCTCCTGCCTCAGCCACCCAAGTAGCTGGGATTACAGGCACACACCACCACACCTGGCTAATTTTTGTATTTTTAGTAGAGATGGGGTTTCACCACATTGGCCACGATGGTCTCCATCTCTTAGCTCGTGATCCACCTGCCTTAACCTCCCAAAGTGCTGGGATTACAGGCATGAGCCACAGTGCCCGGCCTCTCCTTGTCATTTCTATGTTCAATTCCCTCATTCCTATTGATGCTAAACCTCTTGCTATGTTTGCAGATCAGATCATTCAAGTTTCTCGCTTTTTTTTTTTTTTTTTTTTCAGATGGAATCTTGCTCTGCTTCCCAGGCTGGTGCACAGTGGTGCAACCTCTGCCCCCTGGGTTCAAACGATTCTCATGCCTCAGCCTCCTGAGTACCTGGGACTACAGGCAGGTGCCAACATGGCCGGCTAATTTGTGTCGTTAGCAGAGACAAGGTTTCACCATATTGGCCACGCTAGTTTCAAACTCCTAACCTCAGGTGATCTGCCCACCTTGGCCTACCAAAGTGCAGGGATCACAGGCGTGAACCATTGTGCCTGGCCAAGTTAACTTTTCTATTAATTACATGTCCATATTGTTTGCCCACTTTTTTTTTGATTGGCTTTTAAAAATATTAGTTTATAAGAATTCCTTAAATATTCTACATATGTATTTTTTGTTGATTACATGAATTGCAAATACCTGCTCCTGATCTACGGTTTCTTTTTAAACTTTGTTTGCGGTATGTTTGGTTGAAAAAAAGTCTAAATACTTTGGTGAAATCAAATCTATCACCATTTTTCTTTTGAGCTTATGTTTTAATATTTTTTTCTTTTGAGACAGAGTCTTACTTTGTTGCCCAGGCAGGAGTGCAGTGGCTCAATCACAACTCACTGCAGCCTCAAATTCCTGGCCACCAGTGATCCTCTCTCCTTAGCCTCCTGAGTAGCCAGGACTACAGGCACACAACCGGCCAACCAGCTAATTTTGTATATACATATATAGGGAGAGACAAGGTCTTGCTATGTTACCCTGGCTGGTCTGGAAGTCCTGGGCTCAAGCAACCTCTTGTGTTAGCCTCCCAAAATGCTGGGATTACAGGCACGAACCACCACATCCAGCCACTTTCAGTAATTTAAGAAATTACTTTCTATGTACTATGGACTGAATGTGTCCCTTCAAAATTTATGTTGAAATCCTAGCCTCCAATGTAATGGTGTCAGGAGGTGAGGTCCTTGGGAGGTAATTAGGTCAGGAGGGTGGAGCGCTCACGATGGATGAGCACCTCTGTAAGAAGAGATGCAGAGCCAGGTCCCTTGCTCTCAAGCCTCTCTGCTCCATTCTCTGGGACAGGAGAGTCCTACCTGCTCGTGGGGTCACTGCGGCCTCTCCTCTGGGGTCCTAGTCTTGGGCTTGAAGCCTCTCTGGGGGTCTTCACGGTGCTTGGCCTCAGGAGGGAGGTTCAGTGACTTGGGTTTCACTTCGTGCCTACTGGTGCTGCAGCTGGCCTTCCTGGGCACACAGGCCTCTGCCGAGTCCCCAGGTCCCAGCTCAGGCCCATGCTCAGGGCTGGCCTCAAAGGCGCTGGTGATGCTGGTCATGCTCAGGCTCCTCTTGATCTTGGCCACGATAGAGTCAGTGTCCTCCTCCTGGTCCTCCAGGTCCCCGTCCCCATGCCTCAGGTGGTAGAGGGAGGCACCGGTGTTCCCACTGGCCTCCGTGGGGTAGTAGCCCTGGTAGCCCTCTTTGCTGGGACAGTAGTGGCCATCTTCTTCCTGGTCGTGGGCCTCCAGGACAGAGGGCTCGTCCTCCAGGATGGGCAGGTGGCCGTCTGGGTAGTCCTGGCTGCCCTCAGCTCAGTGGCTACCGAGATGCAGGCCCGCCGAGTCCAGCCACTCCTCTCCTGTCCCAGAGTAAGACTCTCCTGTCCCAGAGAAGGTAGCATAGGGGCCCAAGAGCAAGGGACCTCCTGGTACAGCCCCCGCAGATGCTGAAGTGAGGCAGTGGGAGGGGCTGGGTGCCTTGCAGTTCTAATGGTGGCTGAGCTCTTCACTAGTCGGTCCAGCTACGAGGCATGTAGTGTGGATGCTCCTGGCACATGTCGGTGTCCACGGGGTGCGTGCCATGAGTCAGGTACTCCTCCCCATTGCAGTCCCTGCCCTCCAGATAGCTGTCGTCCTCAGGCAGTAGCAGATGTAGTAGGTGATGCCGTCCTCCTCCTCGGGGAGACCCTAGTCGTAGTCCTCCTCCTCGGAGGTGTTGTTCACATAGTTAGAGTCCCCATCGGGGCTGTGGTTGTGGCACTCCTACTCCTTGGGCATAGGGCTCTCTGGCCATAGAGCGGCCAGTTCCAGGCCCTCGGGCACATAGTCCTCTAAGGGCAGCTCCTCATCTTCGCTCCTGGCCATGGGGAGCAGGGCCCGGCCTCACTCCGTGGTCCAACATGCCACTCCTCGCGCTCTCGCACTTTCAGTGGGCCATGGCAGGCACTCACGCAGCCATCATCTCCTGAAGGAGGCAGCCAGTGTGGGAAGAACATTGAGAAGGACAAAGTCAGAACCTCACAAAGCCCGGCCATGCACAAGGCCACTCCACCCCAACGGCACCTCCCACCTCATTCTCCCACAGCAACAGCAAATGACAGCTGAAGATTTTCACTACAGCAATCTTTCAAAAAACTGAAAATGACCTAAGTACCTGTAAATAAAAGAATGGTTAAATAAATGACGGCAGAGTTCTGGTACTGCAAGAGTTGACGGCGTTTTTAAAGAGGCAAGGCAATGCACACTAGAGTGAGGGATTTTAAAGGCCTGTTTTGGAGGGAAAATGGCAAGTGAGCTAGTCAGTGCACGTGTGTACATCCCAGTTCCAGCTCCGGCAAGATGGCTAAAGAATGCGCACACACTCCCTAGCCCATACACAGAGGCAAACGCACATAGAAAGGGGGAGCCCCCAAAGGCTTGTCAGCCATGTCCTCTGGGGAGGGGAGGGGAGAGAGGTGGGAGCAGAGGGGACTTGCACATTTTACTTTATTAAAGATGTTTGTACTGGTTGAGTCTTTTACCAATTCGCATTTTATTATTCACCAGCATTATAATCAAACCCACCTGTGTGCCTTTGAGGGTCTCCTCTTCTAGCTGGGGAGACGTCGGCATGGACGCAAAACAACCCATGGGGAAGGGCAGACAGGGAGGGGAGGAAGCAGGACTTCGCATACCCGCCACCACTCTGGGAGTCAGGAGAGTGGCAAAATCGCCAGTCTCCTCCAGGAAGGCGGCCACTGGGGCAGAGGGGCCAGCCTCCCAGGCGATCGGGACGTGAGCACGCCCCAGGGCACAGCCAGAGACACCAGAAACACCAGAGGCAGCGCTGACCCAAGGGAGGGCGGGACCAGGGGATGTGCCAGCCAGGATAGCTGGGCTTGCCCAGATGGGCAGTATAAATTTTGGGAAAACTAAATAATTCCATTTCATTCAATGGGTAGCTTGTGTGGCGGGCGCTGTGTGCCGTATGCGTGAGATACAGTGTGCGTAGTGTGGTGGGTAAGGAGTGTGCAGTGTGTGTGTGTGTGTGTGTGTGGTGACGGGGTGTCCTTGAGGGTGAGTGTGTGCAGTATATTGTGTATGGTGTATGGCTGTGGTGTATGTGATGCGTGTGTGGTATGTGTGAAGTGTGATGTAGTGTGGAAGGGTTGAGTGTGTATGTTTTGTGTGTATGGTGCAGTGTGTGTGGTGTGTATTGTGTATGGTGTATGTATGTATGATATAATGTGGTGTGTGTGGTATCTGTGTAGTGTGAATAAGTCGTCTGTGTGGAAGGTGATGTGTTGTATGGACGATGTAACATGTATGTGGAGTGTGGTGCGCTGTGTGTGTGGAATTTATGAAGTGTGTAAGGTGTGTGGCATGTATAGGGTGTGTAGGTGTACACAAAATCTGTATGGTGTGTACATATGGTATTATGTGGTGTGTGTGTATTAGGTGTGTGTGGTGTGTATGGGGTATGTGTGTGGTGTGTATGGGGTATATGTGTGGTGTGCAGTAGGGCATGGTATATATGAAGTATGTTTGTGGGGTGCGTGTGGTGTACATGGGTTAAGTATGTACTGAGTGAGGTGGGCATGGTGTATATGTGCTTTGTGGTGTGCGAGATGGATATGATATGCGTGTTGTGTGTGGTGTGTACGTGGTATGTGTGTGAGGAAGGTATGATATGTGTATGGTGTGTGTGTAAGTTGGGTAGGATATGTGTGTATCATACATAATATCATACATCCATACACCATAATATCATACATACATACACCATACACACTTAATATCATGATCTACATGGGTTAAGTGTGTGGTGTGTCTCGGGTGGGCATGGTATATATGTGGTGTGTGGTGTGTGAGGTGGGTATGATGTGTGTGGTGTACCTGGGGTGTGTGGGGTGTGTATGAGGTGGGTATGGTATGTATGTGCCGTGTATGTGGTGTATAAAGGTTAGTGTGTCGGGTGTGTGAGGTGGGCATGGTATATATGTGGTGTGTGGTGTATATGGGTTAAGTGTGTCTGGTGTGTGAGGTGGGTATGATATGTGTATAATGCGTGTAAGGTGGGCATGGTAGTATGTGTGGTGTGTGTGGTGTATATGCATTAAGTGTGTGGTCTGTGTGAGGTGGACATGGTATATACGTGGTGTGTGAGGCGGGTATATGTGTTGTATGTGGTGTGTATGGGGTATGTGTGTTAGATGGGGATGATATATGTACGATGTGTGTGAGGTGGGCATGGTATATATCTAGGGTATGGTGTATGAGGTGGGTATGATACGTGTGTTGTGCGTGGTGTGTATAGCGTATGTGTGTCGTGTGTATGAGGTGGGTGTGTGTGTGGTGTGTGTGTGGGGGGTGCATAAGGGTTAAGTGCCTTGTGTTTGTGAAGTATATATGTGGTGTCTGTGAGGTGGTTGTTATACACATGTGGTGTGTATGGGTATGTGTGTGAGGTGGGTATGATATGTGTATGGTGTGTGTGAGGTGGACATGGTATGTGGGTGGAATGTGTGTGGTGTATATGGGTTGAATGTGTGGGGTGTGTGAGGTAGGCACAGTGTATATGTGCTGTGTGGTGTGTGAGGTGGGTATGAGAAGTGTATGCTATATATGTGAGGTGAGTATGATATGTGTGTGGTGTGTGTGATGTACATGGGTTAAGTGTGTGGTGTGTCTGAGGAGAACACGTATATATGTGGTGTGTGGTGTGAGGTGGGTATGATGTGTGTGTGGTGTATCTGGGGTGTGTGTGAGGTGGGTATGATGTGTGTGTGGTGTATCTGGGGTGTGTGTGAGGTGGGTATGATGTATGTGCTGTGTGTGGTGTATATGGGTTAAGGGTGTGTGATGTGTGAGGTGGGCATGGTGTATATGTGGTGTGAGAGGTATGTGTGTTGTGTGGTGTGTATGGGGTATGTGTGTTAGATGGGTATGATATATGTATGGTGTGTGTGAGGTGGGCATGGTATGTGTGGTGTGTGTGGTGTATATGGGTTAAGTGTGTAGGGTGTGTGAGGTGGGCATGGTGTATATGTGGTGTGTGGTGTATGAGGCAGGTATGACGTGTGTTGTGTGCGGTGTGTATAGGGTATGTGTGTGAGGTGGGTATGATAAGTGTATGGTGTGTGAGTGAGGTGGGTATGATATGTGTGTGCTATGTGTGTGGTGTGTATGGGTTAATTGTGTGGAGCGTGTGAGGTGGGCATGGTATGTGTATGGTGTGTGTGCTGTATATGGGTTAAGTGTGTGGTGTGTATGAGGTGGGCATAGTGTGATGTGGTCTGAGGTAGGTACATGTGTTATGTATGGTGTGTATGGGGTATGTGTGTGAGGTTGGAATGTATGTGTGTGTGGTGTACATGAATTAGGTGTGTGGTATGTGTGTGTTGTGTATGGGGTTATGTGTGTGGTGTATGTGAGGTGGGTATGTATGTTGTGTGTGGTGGGTATGGGGTATGTGTGTGTGTGGTGTATGTGAGGTGGGCATAGCATGTGTGTAACGTGTGAGAGGTGAGTATGATATGTGTGTTGTGTGTGGTGTGCATGGGGTATGGGTGTGGTGTGTGAGGTAGGCATGGTATGTGTGTGGTGCATGTACGTATGCACACACACACATACCTATGCACTGCAGATGACAGGCAGACCAGCAGCCCGGGACACGCAGCGGTGACCAGCTCAGCCAAGGTAGGCTCAGGACAGGAGTGGCCAGGCCCCTGGCAGCTCAGAATCTTGGATGCACGAAGAGCCCAGGAGGAGAGAACAAACTGTGTCACCATCTCCACCCAAGTTCATCACTAACATGAGCCTCTAAGATGCACTGAAACTGTTCCACTTCTGATTAGAACCAGAAACACTCCAGATGGGCTCAGCACAGCCAAGGGGCGGGGAACTGTCCTCAATGTTCTCCTTCACCATCTGCAACCAGATCTACCACCAGCAGCCTTGCCAGGCAGTGCGTGCCTTGTGGAAGGGGCTCGGCCGAGGGGCAGGTCCCCCCCACACCCCCGTGACCCCAACCCGGTGCCTGCAGCCCAGGGGCAATGGGGTGTGGGGTCTTTTAATTGAGAAGTTTTTCTCTCTGGGCCTTATTATAAAGGAAAAGGGAAGGGGGCAAAGATCCAGGCTCAGGTTCTTCGGACACAGCGAACCCAGAGGCGAATCCAACCCAGTTGCCGCCCAGCACCGGGACTCGATGCCAGCGCCAAGGTAAGATGGAGAAACGCACCAGCCACCAGCGGCCCACCCAGCCGGGCAGCGGGACCCGAGTGCCGCCCCCCACCCCCCAGACAGAGCCTCTAGCCGGCACCAGGTGGCCATTCGCTGCCAGGCTCCCCCACCCGACCCAGGAATGCGAGAGCCGCCGCCTAGTACCCGCTGCACGCCCCCCCACCTACCGGTCGTGGGAGCGGGAAGTGACCCGTAAGAGAGGAGTGGTGCCGCTGGGCTGCTCCCCCAGATCCCAGCAACAACCGCGTCGCAGCTCCGCCGAGTACACAAGGCAGCGCTCCGGCGCACTGGGGCCGGAACCTCTGGCCACCCCCAACGCGTCCGGGTGCCTGCAGCGCGGCAGGAGGCCCCTGGCTGCCACCGCCGGCGAGTCAGGCAGCCCAAGAACCCAGCTTAGCTGGCCAGGGTGCGGGGCTGCTGCAGCGCGCTGCCGTCCGCGAAGCCGCCGCCCGCTCAGTCAGCGAAGCCGACCTCCTCAACGAGGCCGCGCGGAACCGCACAAACCTGCAGCGGAGGAGCCGCAGGCGCGTCCCGGAAGTGGCGTACGGCAAGCGCGCAGGGCCGCCTCTACCGGGCGCACGCGCACTCACCTGAGCCTGCGGGACGTGCATCTCCAACCGCTCGCTTCGCCTTACTTTCTCCTGGGTCGCAGTGACGACATGGCGCGGCGGGAAGAGATGAAATACGAAGATGCCTCGGAGCCGGGCGTGCACGAGGCCCTGGCCCCTGGGCCCCGGCGCTGGGACAGTCGGGCGGGCGGGCGCACCCGGATGGGGTGTGCCAGGCTGGTCTCCCTGGACGGGGCTGGAGCTCAGACGCTGGAAGGCGTGGCGCCCTCAAACGCCCGGGGCCCTGGGGAGCACCGAGATTCCCGAGGCACGTCCTGGCCCTGCTGGCTGGGTAGCTGCAGGGGTCTAGTCCCGCGGGTAGAGCCGGTGAACACGAGGCTCCCACCGTGCCACAGCCGCCGCACTGCGCCCTGCTCACTTGACCCCCCCACCACCGCCGCAGTTGTAAGAGGCTACCCTAGACCAAGGAACCCTCAGGGCTCGCGGCCTCAAAAAACCCCATCCGGCAGGAGAGGCTCCCTGCCGCCTCCCTACCGCAGCTACCCAAGGTCGGTGCAAGGCTCCAAGTCTTCCCTACCGGTCTTTTCTAAGCACCCCAGCACCCCATTTCCCATAGCTGTGCTGCTTTAGCCCCCAACCCTAGGGCCTCACTCCAAGCCATTCTCTCTTTGCTGTCCTGAATGAAGAGGACCCTGACCTCCGCGGGGCGCTGGGGAGCGCACACACACACACACACACACACACACACACACACATACATCCCCAGGGGAGCCAGTCTTCTGCCCCCACAGAGCGAGAAATTCCCTGAAGGCTTGGAAGGTGGTGCTGGAGACTCCGGTGTCACCTTCGGCCCTCTGGCCCTTTCCTCGAGTCTCAGGTAGATGTGGTAAGCCGTGGGAGACACACAGGGTGCCTTGTCTGGGCAGAGCGGGGGCTCAGGTGCCTCCCTCCCTGAGTGATTTGCCTTCTTTTCTCCTTGTGGCTGGATTAGGTGAAGCTGCGTCCGAAGTGGGGGGTAAAGAAGGACAGGGGACCTAGGGGGTGAGGAGAGCCCATCTTCCTGCTTCCTTGAGGGTGCGAGCTGAGACCCTGAGAAGGGGCTGGGGGAAGCCAAATCCTGAGCTGCACTAGGGTTAGATGCAGTGTGGACTTGCCCTCTTCACACTCTGCCCCCACCAAACACTCACAAATCCCCAGGGCCAGAGCTGCCAGTGGGGGCCGCTCCTGGTAGGGCAGCTTTGTAGCCACAGGGCCAAAGGGGCAAAGGTAGAGCTGGGGCAGGCCGGTGAGGTTCGTGACCCCCTCCCCGCTCAGGTGAGCATACCTTCACTGCTTACTTTCCACCTGAAGAGACATTCTGCTTACCTGGCCAGCACAAAGTTCATCCTTCCTGTGGCCCAGCCTTTCTCCAATGCCAATGGTGGGAAGCAACAAGTGTAAGGCCGATAGCCTCGCCAGGAGCCGGATGGACAATACTCACCCCCTCCGCTCCTGGTAACACTTATCAGGAGGCCAGACATCCTACTGGCGCCTGCCTTCTCCATGTAAGCTCCCCACACCCACTCCTGCATTCCACTCCTGCATTCCACCCCTAGCCCCACACTCAGCACTAAATCATGCTGTCAGCCCAAAATTAAAAATCCCGCCGAGAGCCTG
>CAUYLG010071325.1:0-55982 GCA_963573385.1 Cacajao melanocephalus | reverse complement strand
TATTATATAAATATATATTATATATTATAATATATAATTATAATAATATATATAGTATATATTTATATATTATAACATATAATTATATGTATATAATATAATATATAACATCAATATTATATATTATAAAATATAATATATTATAATATAATATATTACATACTTGTGAAGGTAATCTGGCATTTTTATAAAAATTAAAAATGGATATACTATGTATATATTTGAGCATATATTCGCAGAAAAATTATTTGCATATAAATTTATATATTAAAGAATGTTTATTGTGGCAATTTTTTATAAAAACAAGAAAAAATAGAAGATCTATCAATAAGGTAATAATTGCATTTTTTAAATTATAGAAATTTAGACTATAGAATGCCGTGTAGTTAAGTAAAATAATGAGGTATATCCTTACATGTTGTCTTAGTCATATATCACCATATAATAAAGTGGAAAAAGTTATAGAATAATATGTATATGTACATGCCTGTGTTTGCAACATATGTAATATAAGGAAAATGAAAAATATTTGTTCATATGATTATTTAAGTAAAGGAAGAAGCACAGATGAATTCATTTGAAATTTTCAAATGGGATTAACAGAGCTTTGTTAACACCCATTTGTGGTGAAATTGGAGGAGAAACAATTTTTTTTTGAGACAAAGTCTCTCTCTATCCTCCAGGCTGTAATGCAGTGGCACTGTCTCAGCTCACTGCAACCTCCTCCTTCCAGGTTGAAGTGATTCTCATGCCTCAGCCTCCCAAGTAGATGGGATTACTGGTGCCCACCACCATGCCCAGCTAATTTTTTATTTTTAGTAGAGGAGACAGGGTTTTGCCATGTTGGCCAGGCTGGGCTCAAACTCCTGACCTCAGGTGATCCACCTGCCTCAGTCTCCCAAAGTGCTGGGATTATAGGCACGAACCACTGTGCCCAACTGAACGGTTTTACTTTATGAACATCTTTGTCTTTTGAAATGTTTCTGTGAGCATGTATTACTATTATTTGATACAAAAGATTAAAGAAAAGAAACGGCCATTACATGTGTTGGCTGGGTCAATTCTTGGTACAAATGAATTATCTGTTGAATGAATAAATGAGTTTCTTGGATCCATCGTCACACTTCTATGTGTCTCTGTGTCCTGCATAGAGGCAGACTGATATTCTACAGCTAAATCCATTTTAAAAATCAAGAATAATACTTTTTGTTCTTTCCCAAGGAAGGTTGTTCCAGTACATCAAGTTTCTATTTTGATAATTCAGCTCTATGTAATTTATGTTGTCAAAATAATTATGGTTAAAAAACAATAGCAAATATAAATGGCTCTATCGGTGCTTTATTTAGTTGGAGGATCAAAAATTTGCAGCCTAAATTTTTCAACTTGATTCAGTTCCTTGCCCAAATTGACTAGAAAATTCTCATTTCACGTAATTATAGATCTTTATTGCCTTTCATTATAGAATGTTTCCCTTAAGGAACAGTCAATTCTTGAGAAAGACTAATCTTCTCGGGTGATTTAAAAAATTGTGGCACCTCATTCTTTTGAAAATTGAATTTGAACAAAATCCAAGGACATTTTAAAATTCAACTTTTACTTTAGAGGACATTTTAAGTTCATCAATGCCTATAAAGCATGAAGTAAAATTCTCTTTCTACCCATTATTATTACCATCTGATTTCAACAATAGCTCAAATTTTAATAAAAATATTAGTACTTACATGATTATTATCTTTATTTGAACCAGATGGGCACTAACTAAACATTCTCAAGGGAGGAGACTAGAAGAGCCTCCTTCAACTTTCCTGCCTCTCTCTCATGCATCCAAAGCTCCTGTTATGAACATTCCTGGATTGTGAGTTTGTTATATCACACACAGCAAACAGGAGCAGCGTCACCTCTGCATATAACTTATGAACATCTTTGCACGTAACATGAACCACATGGGTGAACCTGTGCCTCACCTTGGGGGCTGCTCTGCGATGGCAGAACACCCACTAGACAAAGAAGCTTCTCACCAACTTCTGCTTTTCCCGAGAGCAGGATGTCATAGACTGGTATCTGTGTACTATGCCCCTCGGGAAGGGAGAGTTCACTTCATTCTCCTACCTGCAGACAGGTTGGGAGGGGTATGCAGGTCAGAGGCGTATAACTTACTACCTGACAGAGGCAGAAAGACCTCAGGTGACTTTCAGAGTGTTTGATAACAGGAAATATGATAAAACGCAAGGGTTATTGTGTAGCTGGGAATTTTTTCAGAGTGGAGGGGTCTTAACCTAGAAGGTCTACTCACCTAGTAAAATAATGAGACCTGCAGTCTTCTTGGGACAGTGACAGGCAACGTCTAGGAGGCACAGAGCCTAAGGGCAGACTCAGAACCACAGAGTTTTCTCCAGGAAAAAACATTTTTCCAGAGAGATTGGAACTCTAGGGGAAGTACTTTGATTAGAGAGTGAGACAGGGCACAGAAATCCACTTACTGCCATCTCAGCATGTAAGATCTAGACTTCGAACATTTGAGGGAGCCTGGGAAGTGTTTGAATGCTGGTATTGTCAAATAACAAAGAAATGGCCATCCCGGCAAAGACCAGTCTAAATAGAAGGGAAGCAGGACACAATGCAGACGCTAGACAAAGAAAGAAAATCCAGACCAGACCAGGAACAAAGATAATCCCTTTAACTCTATCTGGCTAATGATTTCACTAATCTCCAGTGAGGGAGGATTGAAAGTTAATAGAAAAACCACAGGAGATTCAGTTTGTAGTTTCAATATATTAGCATATATATTCTTGCTAAAATTACGTAAGTTACTTTCTATAATTCGTATTTCCTTTGTGTGGCATTGCACATTCTTGTCGTCCCTCATCAAA
This sequence comes from Cacajao melanocephalus, assembly GCA_963573385.1. Lineage (NCBI taxonomy): Eukaryota > Metazoa > Chordata > Mammalia > Primates > Pitheciidae > Cacajao > Cacajao melanocephalus. Next base: position 53,112 of record CAUYLG010071325.1, on the reverse strand, counting down.
AGAAGATTGAATGAAGGCTGTCTCAGTCTAGAGGGTTCTGTAGGTACTGAATGCATTATAGAGAAATCACAAGATCATGCGGCTTGGTGCTACTACAGATGCCTGACCCGACCCAGTGTGGGTGGGTCCTTGACACTACCCAGGGGTCCTCTTAGGTGTGACCACTGTACGGCTCCCAGATCCATTCTTGATCTAGGTACATGGGCCCAGAGAATGTAATTAAGTGATGTAGTCAGAGGTGGTTATTACCTAGATGATACTAGCTAGACAATTGAGAAAATAATTCATAAAGTTCAATTAGAATCACATTTGGAATACCTTCTCTAAGGCAAGGTTTTAAAAACTCACTGTTTATAATTTAAAAGTCTAACTTGGTAGTAGGTCTGGAGGGGAGCCCAGAAGCCTGTCTTTTATGTAAGAACCCCAGGTAAATCTGATGTAGGTGGTCCATGGCTCACACTTTGAGAAACTGCTTTAAAGAAAAATTGGTTCCTGAGCTAAATGATTTGCTGATTTATTAGACAGTAAACAATTGAGGCTGGATGTGGTGGTACACATCTGCAGTCCCAGTTACTTGAGATGCTGAGGCAGGAGAATTGCTTGAGCTCAGCAGTTTGAGGCTATGGTGAGCTATGATTATGCCCACTTCACTCTAGCTTGGGTGATAGAGCCAGACTCTGTCTCAAAAAAAAAAAAAAAAAAAGAGAGAGAAAACAATTGAAATTTCATGGCAGATATTTCCAGCCTATGTGTGCAGAAATGAGCTGAGATACAAGTGTTGTCAATAAGCAGAGTTTCTTTGGCCCAGTTGGCCTGGCTCTCTTTGGGCTGCTGTAGGCACTTTCACACCGTGCAGAGATTTCCTTCTCCAGGAGATGCCAGATCAGACTGTTACAAATATAGAAAGGGGGAATGGGGACTTTCTTTCATAAGGGTTAAAAATAATCCTCCAAATTCAGCCTCTCCACAAAACCAAGTAAATCAATGTAAGTAGAACTAAAATAGGTAGAAAAGGGCACCACTGCAATGGTTGAAATAAAAGAGTCTGTGGAAATAGTTGTGAAAAAGTCAGCAAAATGCACAATAGAGAAAGAAGGGGCAGGCTTCTGGGTGCAGTGCTAATCTAAGGCCTCCTTTCCCTTTAAAGAAGCGTTCCTGTCATAGCCACATGAATTCCTCTTTCTGAGTATGTACTTAACAGTAGAAAACAGTTTTTTTTGTGTGATTGCAGAAATGAGAAATCTGAGTTCTTTCAAAGAGACTTAAAAAAGACTGAGTCAGGATACTTTGTGGAAATCACACTTCTCCTGGAGTTTGCCTGCCACAGGATCTCAGAGATTGATACTTGAACTCTAGGTTTATGGTGAATTCTTTGAAATTGTCTTGTCTCCAAAAGAGAGTAACTCAAAGCTGAGTTTAAAGTTCTTCCACCTCCTTCTTGATATCATTATTGATAAGGCCAAATCTTCGATGGCTATTATAGCTCTGACCTGGCTTCGTGAAATCTTGCAGACAACCTAAATCTCAACCGGAATGACTTGTTAGCAGTCAATACTTAGTTTGAGCTTTAGCTCCTCTATTCACTCTTTGACGAGGACACTGGTAAGCCACAAGGAACAAGATACAGTTAAAATAATGCAGGTGAGAGTTGGGGATATGTGGCCACAATGCAAAACATGAGAAAATGTCCCAGCTCCTGACCTTGAGGATCTTAATGATCTACCCGAGATATCTCCCTGTCTACCCACTTCACACCTACAGGGAGCAAGCTCATTTCTGGGTATATACAGTAGACTCTTAATAAATATTGCCTGAGAGATGACACTCTATCAGTACAAACTAAGAGTAGAATGAACGTTCATCTTTCTTTTACATTCACCTAATCTCAGTCCATTTGTTGAAAGTCCGTTCTCCTGTTTGGAGAGGCTGCAGCACTCCTGTTTGGAGTGAGGGAGGCTCTGTGGCAGCACAGCAATTCCATGCTACTCTTTCTTGGTCTGTTCATGTCAACAGTCTATGTATGGAGCACCTATGTTTAGGTGGTTGTGTTAAGCACCTTGTAGGTGGGATGAAGATAAAGACAGAAAAGCAAGAGTCTCCTTTTGTTAAAAGTAAAATTTCAATGCTGAAAAAGAAATAGCACTCGAAGTTAAATCCTCTCAGCAAGGCAGTTTACTTCTATAGAAGGGTGTGGCATATGGATGGAGCAATGGCGACTGCACACTTGGACAAGGGGGGAAGGGGTACTTATGCCTGACGGGGATTGTCCCTACTGCTGTGTTGTTCTCCTATTGGCTAGAGTTAGACCACACAAGCTAGACTAATCCCGACTGGCTATTTTAAAGAGAGCAGGGGTCTGAGCTGGAGTGGCAGGGTGGGTGTTTTGGCAGGAAGGACAGTTACAGGTGGGTCAGAGCAGGTAGCCAGGGGTGACCAAGGTCAAAGAAGGTGGCTGGAGCCGGTGACTGGAGCGGGTGACCGAGATGAGTCAGGATGGAGCTGGGGACCAGGGAAACTGATTAGAACCTGTGAAGAAGGTTGGTTACTGGAATTACAAGGAAGTTAAACTTTAAAATAGAAAATTAAAGAATAAGAGAGTTCAACATACTGACATACTGATTCTTTGAAGAGAAACTTGGGGTTCAGTATGTTAGAGTACTGACATACTGATTGTTGAAAGAGAATAAGAGAGTTGAACATACTGACATACTGATTCTTTGAAGAGAAACTTAGAGGGGAGGGCAAGATCTTGATTAAAAACAAAAACAAAACAGGTTGTATCACTTTATGTATTTGTGTTCACTTTGTAACACTTTTGCTGAGCTCCGGTTTCCTCTCCTGTATAGTGGGAACAATATGTATTTGCACGGTGTCATAAGGATCAAATGAAATAATTAGAGTTGCAAGATTTAGCAAATAAAAACAGTGTAAATTATAGTCCACTCAATATTTGGGACGTACAAAAGAGTATTTATTGTTTCTTTGGAATTCAAATTTAACTGATGTCCTGTATTTTATCTGGCATCCCTAGAAATAGTGTATGATAATAATAGCCATTTTCTGAGTGCCTACTTCATGTACCAGGCCCCACAAGGTAGCTAGATAACCTTGGTTATAGTTCTGACAGCAGCTGAAGGCAATTATGACTAACTCCATTTTGCATCTAGGATGTGGAAGTTTTCCAAAAACAAATAGCCAGTAAATAGCAGAGGCAAGATTCAAATTCGCTTTATCGTGCTGCCTCTTCAAGAGATGAAAGTACTCTGAAACTAGAAAATAGCCTGGTGTTTATGGTCTCTCTGTTCGTGATCTCTGTCCTTAGTACAGCAAAGAGACTGTGGGAAGTTACGGGAATATGGAAATTAAGAGTTGCCATCAAATGTAGACAAAAGCCTGTATCTACTTCTCAACTTCCAGGAAATGTGTGTTTCTAGGGATACTAAGGCAAGGGCTGTAAATGCTCTAGAACAACCCACATTGTATGATGTGACATGTGAGATTATCTGCCCCAAAGCGCATGCCAGAGCAGAGATTTATTGACTAACTGGGCCTTAAAGTAAATTAGTTCTGTAAGCTACTTAATATCTCCCATTTTTGCTGTTAGGTGACCAAAGATTCAGCTTAGCCACCTATACTTCTAATCTTTAAAGTACATTCAGAACTTCATTTATTCAAGCATTTCATTCATTCATCCATCCATCCATGTGCCCATTCAACAAACACTTATGTAGTACTTTCCAGACATTGTTGTAAGCATTTTATAAATATTAACTTATTTAATTCTCATAACCATCCTCTGAGTAGGTATTATTATTACCCCCACTGAAATTTGGAATGGTGACCCCAGATTCCTGCTAGAACCTTGTGGTGGCCAAGTGGTCCTCCAGAGATGCCTATGTCCTAATCCTTGGAACCTATGGATATATTATATGACATACCAAAGGGATTTTGCAGATGTGATTAAGCTCACCGACCATAAAATCGGGAGTTTATCTTGGATTTTTGAGGTGGACCCAGTCTAATCACACCAGCTCTTAAACGCAGAGAACGTTCTGTGACTGAAGTGAGGAGAGATGCAGCAGAAGGGGAAGTCACAGAGATTAGAGGTGTGAGAGGGATGGGATGCACTGGTGCTGGTTTGAGAACGGAGCTTGCAGCATGATGCACAGTGTAGGTGGCCTTGCGTTGCTGAGAGAGGCCATGTCTCCCAGCCAGTGAGAAGACCAGAACTTGGCCAGTGGGGAAACAAGAATTCAGAACATCATTCTGCCAGCAACCTGAATCAGTTTGGAGGCAAATCCTTCTTCAGAGCCTTCAGATGAGAGCCTGGGCTAGCTGATACTTTGATGTCAACTTTCTGGGACCCAGGGCAGAGGAATTCATTGAGCTCGTGTGGCCTAAAGAATAGCAGGATAATCCACTTGTATTGTTTTAAGCCACTAAATTTCTGGTAATTTTTATAGCAGAAATAGAAAATGAATACAGACTGTATGTCTTTAGGGTATTATTTTTTAGATCCCAGTATGATATTCATGTAATCCTCCATGAGCCAGAATATTTAGTTAAGCAGAATATTTCTTTCTGTAATGACTGTGCTGATCAGGAATACTTTGCATTGTCCAGTTTTAGTGGTTCTGTGCCCAATGCTGGGACTCACTCCCTGCATTCTTTACTTACCGGGAAGGGGAATAGGAGACTCTGAAGCAGGGAAGAGGGACAACCTTTTGAAATATTGATTAGGAAAAGGCAGCAGAGTGAGAAGGCTAAAAGCACAGACTGTCAGCCTGTGTCTGGGCTTCAACTCTGGCTCTGTTGTCTACTAGCCATGTGGCTTTGGGCAAGTCACTTAACAGCTCTATGCTTTGGCTTATCTTTAAAATGCAGACGCCGATAAGAATAGTACCTGGGGTTGCTGTCGTGATTAAGTGAGTCAAAGAACGTGACGTGAGTGTTGCAAGGATGATCTAAGTGTTAGCTGGCCTGTCGTCTCCATTGCAGAAGGGTTTCACAGAGAGGTGAAGATAGAGGCACACCAAATAAAGAAAAGCTCAAAAGGATTTGCAGTCGGAGAAGTGGAAATGAAAATAACAGCGAGATATCACTGTAAGCCAGTCCGATGGGCACAAATGGGAAAGCTAGGCGATGCTGCTGTTGGAGAGGATGAGGGACTTGGGCAGCAACCGCCTCACTGCAGTTGGGAGTGTGATTCGTGCAGTTATTCTGTTGAGCAACCTGATATTACTGAGTCAAGGTAAAGATACATACCTTCCCTGTTTGGTTTGGGTTCTCCCAGAAATAGCTCCTGAGATAAGGATTTAAGTGGAAGTGGCATATTTAGGAGATGATGCCAGGATATGCTGGTAGGAAGGGAAGGCCCTCATGAGGGTGTGTTTTCAGGCAAGTTCCGCTGTGAGTCACTGGAGCTTAACTGGGGACTTCCAGGAGCCAGTGTAGAACAAGAGCCTCCCAATTTTCCCATCCAAGGGGTGAAAAAGCTGGGGTATTTGTATACAATGCTCCTCATGCATTGGCTCAGGGCTGCTGAGAATGAGAATGCAGGTGCTCACAACTGGCAGTTAAGGAGGCCTGGCCCACAATAAGAAGAGGAGATGTGGGTACGGTACTGATAAAGTCTATTGCCCATGATGGCCCAGGAAGTCCACTCAAGTATAAACCTAAAGAAATGATCGTGACATTTTGGCTGGGTGCTGTGGTTCACACCTGTAATCCCAGCACTTTCGGAAGCCAAAATGGGTGGATCACGAGGTCAGGAGTTCGAGACCAGCCTGGCCAACATGGTGAAACCCCATCTCTACTAAAAATACAAAAATTAGCTTGGCATGGTGGTGCATGCCTGTAATTCCAGCTACTTGGGATGCTGAGGCTAGAGAATTGCTTGAACCTGGGAGGCGGAGGATGTAGTGAGCCGAGATCGTACCACTGCACTCCAGCCTGGGTGACAGACCAAGGCTCTGGCTAAAAAAAAACAAAACAATAAGAAATGATCATGACATTTCATCTGGGAGACATGTGAGGATGTTTGCAATGTTATCTGTGATGGCAGGCATTCTAGGCAGGCTGGATGACCATCACTAGCAGAGTGAGTAGAATCCATGTGGGGAACATGCACGTGGAGTATTGCGCAGTAGTTAAAAGTAACAGATTGAGTTATACATAGCTACATAATGAAGCTTAAAAATAATCCCAAGTGAGAAAAGAAACAGAATGAGATCTATAACACACACACTCTCTTTCTCTCTCTCTCTCTCACACACACACCCACCCATCCCCACACACACCAATGAGAATTTTGTAGCAATGCATTTAACAAAAAAAATTCACGTACACATGTCAGAATGGTTTTTCATAAGGGAGTGGAGGAAAGGCAGTTGGCTATGGGAATAAGAAGATAAATGGTAATTAATTGATTGACCTTTTTAACAACACAAGAGGGGAACCTTGTAGATATCCTTGATGATAATGTGTCATGAACGGAGTGTGAATAATTCAACACTCTGCACCTGTCATCTGAGACAAAAAAATGTACACCAGGATTGCTGATCCTCTCCATTTCTCTGATCTAAAGTGCTTGTTTGTTCATTTTCCAGAGTTGTACCTGCTTCTCAGTGGTCAATCCATTGTGTGAGGATGGTGGCTGCAGAGAGAGGGGGATGGAGGTTGGAACCCTGGAAAGAACGGGAATTCATCCAGGGACTGAGGTCAAGGTCAAGGTAGGGTGGGGTTTCCTAAACATCGCGTCCTGAAGAGGGCCAGAAAGCCCACTGGGCTAAGGCTAAGCCAAGCCTGCAGAGCAGGTGGAATGATGCCAAGTTAAGGAGGGAGAACCAGGTAGCGACATACCCAGGCAGAAGTTAAATGCTGGCTCTGTGTTCATGAAGCTGAGTTCTCAGGCAAAGTCAACAAGTACCCAAATAAATAATGCTTCAAATGCAAATTTTACAGGCTTTTTTTTTACCTGCCACTGCCACATAATTGGAAGTATTTTTTTTCTTCTCCCCTAATGAAGCTGTTGGAAATATTAACATTTATATAAAATACTAAACAGAATTTGAAGGTGCTTATGCTAAAGATGGTTTGAATTTTGATTTTAATATACTTTACACACAAACAGCAGACTTGAGTTCCAGACAGGAATAATCATTCTCTTCCTATCGGCCTCTTTAAATCTTAATTTTTCATTTAAAAAATCTTTTGGTACCAGTCAAAAACAACCTTGCCTTTTGTGATATCCAGCAAGTACAGTGCAAATATTTAACAAGCAAGTATTATGGAGTAGATGGTTCTGTGCAGCATGCATGAGAAATTCATCAATTTAAATTTAATGTGAAAAACATAATGAATTCAAGGGACTATTCCCAGTACAGTTGTGTAGATAAAGATTAATAAGTCATAGTTTATAAAATTAATCTATCTTAAGGGTATATTCTTCCGTTGGAAGTCAGGGGGTGTCTCAGGAACAGCTTACCATGGCAAGAAATTTTCAATAAGATGGATTTTTTTAAAAAAAATCACACTTCCAGAAGAAATTTAGAAACAGGCCTTTTTCTCTAAGGCAAATACCTAGAAAAAAATGATTTGACCAAGGGCTTAGAAAAATTAGCAGTGTTTGCAATTGGTTACAGAAGTCTTATCTTCTATCACAGCTTGCTTGACTCTCTTGAGCTGTATTTATAAAGCGTTCTGGCTGATCTGCTCAGCTAGATGAATGGTAAGATTATTTTTGCCTTTTAGCTATGTGATGCTGAACTCTAATCAATTGAAATTGTTCACGGTGGCAGAATGCCTTCTGTTTGCCAATGCAAAAAATCCTAGTAAGTGGCAAATTATAAAATCTCCAAGTAGCACCCAGCTGAAATATTTTGTTTGTATTCTCTATAACAGATCTTCCCTGTGAAGCAGCTGCTATTTCAGAGGAGATTGTAGACATTTGAAAAATCTGGGTCACTCCTCATGCATTCCAGAAAGAAATCTGTGATAGACTAAGGCCTCAGGACCCATCTGTAGCTGTGTGGGAACTGTTTGGAGTTGCAAATAAAACTGGTGGGGGGCCCAGAGCAGTTTTCAAGGCCTGACCCTCAGTGCCAGGATTTCCAAATACTGAAAACTGGATGGGGAAAACCGGGTCTTCAAAAACTTTTTTAGAGACAGGGTCTCCCTCTGTCACCTAGACTGGAGTGCAGTGGTGTGATCACGGCTCACTGTAACCTTGAACTCCTGGGCTCAACTGTTCCTTCTTCCTCAGCCTCCTGCACAGCTGGGACTACTGGCATGTGCCACTATGCCAGGCTCATTTATTACAATGTTTTGTTGAGATGGAGTCTTGTTATGTTGCCCAGGCTGGCCTTAAGCTTCTGGGCTAAGTGATCCTCCTGCTTTGGCTTCCTACAGTGCTGGAATTCAGGCATGGGCCATGGCTCCTGGCAGTTTTAAAAAATTGTTTGTAGAGAGGGGACCTCACTATGTTGTCCAGGCTGGTCTCAAACTCCTGGCCTCAAGTATTCCTCGGCCTTCCAAAGCATTGTGATTACAGACGTGAGGCCCTGTACCCGACCCTGAAAAACACAGTTTTTAGGTAAGTACATAATGAAAATGCTAATCATATTTACATTAGTAACGAGGATTTTAATATTGAGGAAAGGATGACAAAGGAGTTGGATCACATGGGAGGGTCACTGCCCTCAGCAAGTGATGTTTTTTTTCCCCTAACAGTTGTCCATTCTTAAAAAAGAGTCGCGTTAGCCTCTTTTTGCTTAACAAAGTCACATCCATATTTTTTAGGATAAAAAGTTGTTAATAACACTTACCTCTGATCGATAAGTGATCTGAGCTGCAGGAAGTGGGTTTGCTTCCTCTTTAACGACCTCACTCTTGTGCACACACAAACTCAGAGAATCCCTGAATACTTTCTACTTTCCTCTTTCTGTGTTTCCATATTTTCAGAGCAGCTTTCCCCCTGCTCAGGGGCAAGGGAAAATTTTCACAGGACACAGTCTGCTGAGCTAGGCATATGGCAGACACTTGATAAACTTCACTAAGATTTCAAGCAAGTGTGGGGAAGATAATTTGTTGGATTTTCTCTAAACAGGAAGGAGAAAGACCAGTGAACAGAAATGGAAAAGACAGAGAAATCCAAAAACATGGTGGTAGACTGGGATTAGGTTAACTCAAAATGCCCACAGATATGGGTTGAAAAACATTTTGAAGATCTGTGGTGATTATTCTTCCACTTAAAATTATTTATAAAATTGTTTGATAAATTGGCTTTTCAGGTCCTCAAAAAATGGATCAATCCTTTTGCTTCCAGGAGGATGGCGTAGACATATTTTTCCCTCTTCCTCTTGCTAAGCACAACTAAAAGCCCTGGACATTCTATTAATATATAAAACAAATATAAGATGACTCTGAAAGGTGGGGAGAAGGCGGTATACTGCATCGGGACCTCTGCACACAAGAAATGATACTGTGGTGAGTTCCTCAGGTTTTCTTTTTGCTTCATAAATTCCAGACCAGGAGGTGAAGAAGCCGGAACTTTAGAAACACCTACAAGGACACATGAAACAGCCCTGATAAAAGCCTACTCTCTCTAGCCAAAGAACCAGGAAAGGGCAGCCTTGCAAAACAGAAAAGGTTTACATAACGTCTACTCTATTCCAGCCAAACACCACAGGAAAAACTGTGGCCACACCCCCACTTACAGCAGCAAAGGGCTAACGGGCATCTCGACTTCTACTGTTGTCAGGCTTTAAGGCGGTGTCCGAGAATGCTGAGTAGGGAACAAGCTTTCATTCTCACTGTGTGGTACTGAGACCCCCTCACACTCCAGTATCCCTGAAGGTCATGTGGAAAGCTTAGACTTCCCCACAGCCTGGCAGTGAAGAGGTGCCGCGCCTGTCTCCCGCTGGGGTGGAATCAGAGGCAGCCTGCTGGAGAGATAGGACTTCACCATCGGCCGGTGGAAAGGAGGCCACTCACTTCCTTGTGGTGTCAGTGGAAGCTGTATGGGAAGAGTAATGAGGCACACCAATCCACCAGTTACAGAAGCATCTATGGAGGCCTAGTGGGGAGCTGGATCTCTCACCTGAGCCAGCAGTAATGAAGAGACCCCTTGGATGTCAATGGAGGCTGTTTTAGTCAGGGTCCTCCAGAGAGACAGAACCAATAGGACTTCTCTCTCTATATATATATAGAGAGAGAGGATTCAGAACCAATAGGACCTCTATAGGTTAGTATCTATATGTCATATATATATATATATATATATCTCCTATATTTATATAAATATAGGATATATTTAAGTATATATATCTATATATAGGATGTACATGTGAATATATACTGTACATATACTTATATATTATATATAGAGTATACACAGTATATATACTGTATATATATCCTGTATGTGCTGTGTAAATATAAAATATATACTGTATGCATGTTAATATATACATATATATGTATATATCTTATATATAATATATAGTATATATCCTATATATAGTATATATGCTTATATATTATATATATAAAGATAGAATATATAAATATAGAATATATATAAAGATATCTATATTATATATAAATATATAAAGATAACATATATATATGTATATGTTCTGTTTCTCTATATGTATCATGTGTCTTCTAAGACATATATCCTAGAGAAAGAGATTAGAAGGGATTTATTAGAGAACAGCTCAGTTGGTTATAGGGGCTGGGAAGTCCCACAGTAGGCCAACTGCAAGCCAGAGAACCAGGGAAGCTGGTAGTGTGGCTCAGTCCAAGTCTGGAGGCCTCAGAACCAGAGAAGCTGATGGTGTAACCTCACTGGGAGGTTGAAGGCCAAGATCCTGGGGTAGAGGGGCACTGATGCAAGTCCCACAGTCCAAAGGCCAGAGAACCTGGAGTTCTGACATCCAAGGGCAGGAGAAGTAGGGCATCTCAGCTTTGGAGAAGAGAGCCAGAATTCACCTTTCCTCTGCCTTCTTGTTTCACTTGAGCCGCCAGCTGATTGGATGATGGCCACCCACAATGAGGGTACATCTCCATTCGGTCCACTGACTCAACTGCCAATCTACTCCAGAAACACCCTCACAGACACACTTGGAGCAGCCCAATCATTCTAATAAAATACCACACCTCTTGGGTTTCCCTTTAAGCAGAAAGGGATGAGTTCAATGTCTACTGAAGCATCGAGAATAATGTATGCTTTACCAGCTATATGGGTATTCCTAAATCCAGTCAAATGGACATCCAGAATCAACCATCATAGAGGCCAAGTGGGAAACTTAAACTTCCTCCCTTACCTGACAGTAATGGGGAAGGGCCTTCCCTTGCCTTGCTGGAAGTGTGTTGATGAAAGCAAGCTAAAATACAAAATTTAACTAAGATCTGGAGTCTCATAACATAAAACCAGAAAAGTCCAGATTTATACCAAAAATGAGGAAGATCTCAAATCCAATGAAGAAAGACCATAAATAGATGCTGTATTAGTTTGCTAGAGATGCCATAACAAAGTATCACAGACTGAGTGGCTTAAACACATTTCTTAGTGTTCTATATGCAGGAAAATCCAAGATCAAGGTGTTGGCAGATTTTGTTTCTACCGAGGTCTCTCTCCTTGGCTTGCAGGTGGCTGTCTCTAGCTGTGCCCTCACATAGCCTTTCTCTGTGAGTGTGTATCCCTGATGTCTCTTTTCTTACAAGGACACCAGTTATATTGGATTAGGGTCCTGCCCTATTGGCCTAATTTTAATGTAATTACCTCTTTCAAGGTCCTATCTCCAAATACACAGTCACGTGGATTAGGGCCCACTCATATGACTTCATTTAATCTTAGTCAGCTCTTTACAGATTCTGTCTCCATGTACAGTGACATTTTGAGGTATTGGAGAGTGAGAATTCAATATAAAAATTTTGAAGGGGGGGGACACAATTCAGCCCATAACAGATGTCTACATCAAGATGACAAAAATTTTAGAATTATCTGACAAAAATTATACCACTGCCATCATAAAAATGATTATGAAAACATTTATGAACCAACTTGAAACAAATGAAAAAATTGCAAGTCTCAGCAAAGAAATAAAAGTCTGAGCAAAGCAATGCAAGTATAATAAGAACCAAATGGAAATTTTAGAACTAAAAAATAAAATAACTGAAATTTAAAGCTCAGTGAATAGGTTCAACAGCAGAATGGTGGAGACAGAGAAAAGAATCAGTGAACTAAAGTAAGGACAATAGAAACTACCCAGTCTTAATAACAGAAATAGATGGGAAAAAAAATTGAACAGAGCCTCAGAATCCTGGGAGATGTTAACAAAAGATACAATTTTTTTTTTTCCATTGGAAGTATGAAAGGAGAGGAGAGGGTGAAACTGAAAAAAATAGTCAAAAAATAATGGCTGAAAACTTCACAGATTTGCCAAAAGACATAAATCTACAGATTCCAGAAGCTGCGAAAACTCCAAGCAGGGTAAACCCAAAGAAATCAATACCATGACACACCCTAGTCAGACTTCTGAAACACTAAATAAGTGGTAAGTTGTGAATGTGCTCTTCTGCATATTTTGTTTGTAGGAGGGTAGCCATGTAGTGGTTGGAAAATGCATGAATTCTCAGATCAGGGGGACCTGGTTTTGAACCTGGGATTTGCTACTTCCAACATATTCATCATAGGGCAAATTACTAACTCTCTTTGAGTTTTGATTTTTCATTTGAAAAAATGGAATAATGTGCTTCCCCTGCCCCCATGGAACGATGGTGAGAATTAAGTGAGGAAACAGATGTAAACTCAGGCAGGATTTCTATGCTGTAGTCTTAAGACCAAACTCCTTCTTAGGGTAACCTCAGTTTTGGCTCCTTGGCCTTCAACTTATGGGATGACACACATTCATATTACGGAGAGTAATCTGTTTCACTCCCAGTCTATCCATTTAAATATTAATCACATTGGAAAGATGCTAAGATGCCTTTACAGCAATATCTAGATCGGGGTTTGACAGAACAGCTGGGGAACATAGCCTCATCAAGTCCATAGATATAATGAACCATCACATACAGAGAAATTAATTTTACATTTACTGAGGTTGTATGCTTTTTAAATGTTCAAGATAAATTTATTACATGCAAGTTTTCCAAACTAGGCAACTAGCCAAAATTGGGATATTACAACCGTCCAAACTCAGATATTTATAAGTGATTCATTCTTGTAAACGGTTCAGAATAATCTTCAGAAGTTCAACTGCATGGCTCTGCTGACCTCAGGTAACTGTCTACTGCCTGACTTACAGTGATGGCGAGGCCTGCAGATGGGGAGGCCTGCAGTGCAGCCTGGTGTATGCATTGCAAAAATACTTGGCGGACAATTTATGTTTTCTCATATAAATGCTCTGACCACATAAGTTACGGTAGAGCCCATTTTGATGTCTTCAGGTATGTAGGGAAGCATGTCTGGAGCTTTGAGATGCCTGACAATGCATACTTACATTTACTAAATTTAAGTTATTAATTTATTTATGACTTAATAGCATTTGTAGATGACTGCCCTAGGCAGCTCTGGAGACAGCTGGGCCTAGAACCAGCTCTGTTACAACGTATGAGGTTGGCAAACATGACTAAAGCACAGAGAAGGTGACGATTTCCTGAGGAATTCTTTGTCCATTAGGGCACTTCCAAACCATACTTGATCCACTTCACACACACCTAAGCTGAAAGCCCCACACTCCTGGCCTGAGCAGAGGGAAATGCTTTGGAGACAGAAATTTAGAGAGAGGGAGACATTCAGAAGGACACTCCAAGAAGCAATGCTTTATTTTTTCCGTTTAGATCTAGAAAAACCCATAACAAATATGAATTAGGTAATTTTAATGAGAGTTTGCAGTGACAACAAATTATGAGAAAACCCAAATCATGAAAGAATATAGATTAGTCAGTTTTATATGAAACAGATCAGAGTGTTTTCATAGTCAGTTAATAGAACTGGAAGCTGTTTTAGAGTCACTTAATCTAGGCTACTTGTTCTGAGCCTAGAGAGGGGCTGTGCTTGACAATTAATTAGTTAACTGCTAACCAGTGGCTGAACCAACACAAAAACCAAGTGTCACAGCCTCCAGTTCCGGGCTTTTTCTACCATATGCCATGTGAAATTATTCTTTACTTTTATCCTTTTAGAGAATTCCTTTAAGACTTAGCTTTGTAAAAATGCAACTTTGCTTCAAATTATAAAACTTTTGGGCCAGGTGCAATGGCTCACTCCTGTAATCCGAGCACTTTGGGAAGCCGAGGCAGGTGGATCCCTTGAGGCCAGGAGTTCCAGACCAGCCTGGCCAACATGGTAAAACCCGACCTCCACTAAAAAATACAAACAAATTAGTCGGGCATGGCGGCGTGCCCTATACTTCCAGCTATCCAGGAGGCTGAGGCAGGGGAATCACTTGAACCCAGGAGGCGGAGGTTGCAGTGAGCCGAGATTGCACCACTGCACTCCAGCCTGGGTGACAGAACAAGACTCCATCTGGAAAAAAAAAAAAAAAAAGAAAACAAAATATAAAACTTTTTAAGTAGGGAAGGAGAATATAAACAGAATAACTCAGATGTTCGCATTTGTGTATCAGCGCTTTTTTTCCAGATGTTTTCATTCTTGCCATGGTTTGGGGCTTCTATTGGATCCCTAGAGTCCATCAGCTGACCTTAACGAGGAAGCCTGTCCCTGAACTCAATCATTAAACAAGTATTTATTAAGCATGTACTGTGTGCCAGGTAGCATGCAAAGTACTGGGATTACAGATGATTAAGAGATGATTTTTGCTCCAAAGGGGCTTAGTTTGGTTAAAGAAAAGCACAGGGAATCAGATACATTACAATGGTAATATAGTTAGTCTTATAATCGTGGAATAATATGAACACGGGGCTCTAGACTCTAAATAAAAAAGCTGTGACTTCACGAGTTCAGAAGAGTTCTTTGCAGAATTATCTTTTGAAACCATCTACAAACATGAGTAGTAGTTTATCAAGCAAGGTGGGGAGAAATCTTCAAGGCATGAGGAAGTGTGCATGGGTTGGTATGCAGAGCATGGCTGGGTCAGAAGGCAGGAAGAAGTTGACATGATGGGAAGAGAGGGAAGAGATAGGACTTGGAACCAGCTCTGGAAGGTTCCTAGGCTGTTTGCTGGAGAGCGCGTTTCCAAAGGAAGATCTTATGATGAAGGTGAAAATACATGCCACACAATATTCCATCAAAGAAATTTTCAGAAAACTTTCAAAAAGAGGGGATGATGCTTGACATAATCAGATTTATTTTTCTGAAAGGTAATGGTGATCCTCAGTTACTTCACTTAGGAATGAGCTAAAATATCCCTCCTACAACATTTGTTGTAGGATCATATATATGAAAATGCCTGGCAAATTATACAGCAAGATATAGATGTCAAATACTTATTACTGTCTTTTGGTAATGAAATCACATGGTGAAACTTTTGTAGGGATGAACATTGAGCAGACAGCATACCTGTGACCATCCATTGCAGTCTGACATTTAATCCTTAAGATATTTCTGCTAGATTTTTCAGGTACATGACAAAGAATACATCATTGATGCCTCTCTTGCCTTAACTAAGTTGCACATTAATGTTCCACAGTTGGCTTTCAGTTAGGGTCCTTGTAACAAACAGCATAGATATGGTTTTTGCATTCACTAGGAAATTCTTTTCAAGAAATTTGGTCATTAAATATCTTATTTTCTTTTCATGAGTAATGTAATTACAATTAGTGCCAACTAAGGAAATAAGAGAGGATGCCCACAAAGCTTTTATACACCAGGAGGTGGATCATGAGGTCAGGGGATTAAGACCATCCTGGCCAACGTGGTGAAACCCTGTCTCTACTAAAAATACAAAAATTAGCTGGACGTGGTGGTGTGCCTGTAATTCCAGGAAGTCCAATGGAGTGTTATTCATAACAAGGTAAAATTAAAAATGACCTAAGTGCCAACTTCATTAATAAATCATGGTTTGTCCACCTGGTGGAATATTTTGCAACTATCAAAAATCATGATTTCAAAGACTATTTAATGACATAAAAAAGTGTTCACTATATTAAATGAAAAAAATTGTGGAGCATACTATTTGCTCCCAATTTTGAGACCCCTGAAAAATAGTAGTTATCCCTCAAAAGACTGAAAAGAATAGATTTAATTATAATTTTTTCTGTGTGAAATTATTACAAAAGATTTATCTTTTCTTTTTTGTCTTCTGAAACCTTAAAAAAGTTAATGTTACTACTTCCATAATGAGGAAAGATGAATTCGTTTTTGAAAACAAATATAGTAAGTAATCTTATACTAAGAAATTATGATCCTTGATTATTCTTCTGTGGTTTATGCTTTTATATTTTTTATGGGCTCTCTGATCCAACTATTAGAGCCAGTTTGAGAAATTTTACTCTAATAACTGCAGATTTCTGAATTTCTCAATTCCGTTTTCTCTGGGAGTAATGAAGGATTGCGCTACTTTCTTATCATTGTACTATCAATTGTTTTAGTAACAAAATATAATTTTATTTCAAAAATATTTAAATCTGGCCAACTAAAATATTCTGAGTGACATAAAAGCAAAGGTGCTGAGGACACAAAAATAAGTCTAAGGTGTTATTTCTGCATATGAAGAGCTTAAGATTTATGTGGGGCCGGGCACAGTGGCTCAAGGCTATAATCTCAGCACTTTGAGGGGCCAAGGCAGGTGGATCATGAGGTCAGGAGATTGAGACCATCCAGGCCAACATGGTGAAACCCCGTCTCTACTAAAAATACGAAAATTAGCTGGGCGTGGTGATGCATGCCTGTAATCCCAGCTACTCAGGAGGCTGAAGCAGGAGAATCTCTTGAACACAGAGGCAGCGGTTGCAGCGAGCTGAAATCGTGCCACTACACCACAGCCTAGGCGACAGAGCAATTCTCCATCTCAAAAAAAAAAAAAAAAAAAAATTATGTGGGAAGAAGATGGGACAACTGCAAGGACCAATTACAACATAAGAATCAGTGATTTCGTAAGATTACATGTAATTTTCTGAGATTAGTCTATCATTTTTATTTGATAGATGAAAAACATGTAGCCAAGAGAGAATAAGTGACTTTTCCAATATCACACAAAGAATTAGGAGTAGAGACTCAGGTCTCCTAGTTCCAATGGGCTGTAAAAATGCAGAATAGTTTACAAAATCTAAAAGGAAACCAAGGTTAGTCTCCATGAAAGAGTTAGAGAAAGAAGGAATGTGGGGGCTGGTTAATAATTCTAGGGACCACGCCTCTTCTTCAGCAGGTGATGAGCCTGTGGAGCTCCTCAACCATTGAGACCATCCTCAATGACAGTATCCCACTTACTGTAGTTACATCTGTGACATTAGGCACAAGATTTATACATCACTTTTACAGAGATTAAAATCAAATTTTCAATTGGACTGTGAATTAGTCAGGATACTTTCAGTTGCAAGTGACAGAAACCTAACCCAGATCATAACAAAAAAACAAATTAAAAGTAGGTGCAAAATGTATTGATACATAACTGGTAAGTAGCAGGCCAGCTAGCTTTAACAATGGTGAGTTCAAAGAGCTTTGATAGCTTTCAGAGATCTGATTCCATTTTTAAATCTCACTTTGTGTCTTAGTCTCTTTTGTGTTGCTGTAACAGAATATCACAAAGTGCATGATTTATTTTAAAAAAATTATTTCTTACAATTCTGGAGCCTAGTAAGTCCAAGGTCAAAGGGCTTGCATCTGGCAAGGGCCTTCTTGCTGTGTCATCTGATGGTGGAAGGTGGAAGAGTAAGAGAGCATGTGCACACACACACATGTGAAAGAGAGAGAAGAGAGAGAAGAGAAGAGAAGAAGAGAAGAGGAAGAGGAGGAGAAGAGGAGGGGAGGGGAGGGGAGGGGAGAGAGGAGGGGAGAGGAGAGGAGAGGAGAGGAAGGGAGAGGAGAGGAGAAGAGAAAGGAGATGAGAGGAGAGGAGAGAGGAGAGGGCCAAACTTTTATAACAAATCTACTCTTATGATAATGAGCCCACTCTTGCAATAATGACATTCATCTATTCATGAGGGCTCTCTGCCCTCACAGCCTAATCACCTCTTAAAGGTCCTACCTCTCAAGATGATTGCACTGGGGATTAAGTTTCCAGGACATAAACTTGGCGGGGTGGGGGGACACATTCAAACCACAGCACTTTGTCTCTGCTTAGCTTCATTCTTTGGGCAGGTGTTCCCCAGGCACTTGGCCAGATGGCTGCCACAAATCAAAGGCTCATACTGTACCATTTAGGAATCCACTGGAGATGTTTCCCTAGAAAGCTCTTGCAGAAAAGTCTCTGGGAAGATCCTTATTCCCCAGGTTGTGCCATGTGCCTGTTCCTGAACCAGTCACTGTTGGAAGGGGATCTGGCTCTTTGGAGATTCGCCTCCTTCCAAAATACATGAAAATGATTCCCCTTGATAAATAAGTGTCTTATTAACAGAAGAAGTGTTGAGGAAGAAAGGGGGTCTTATTAGGTGTCCACTATGTGAGGTAGTGCCAGTGACCTAAGTATTAACTGTGCAATATAGATGATAAATGTAAAACAAAGAAAGGAATAATAATGGACTGCAATCAGAGTTTCCAGAGAAGGTGGGTGATGACACATACTCGGATAATATGAAATCCTGTTAATAACAGACTAAACAAAGCCTAATTATAAAGTAAATCTCCTTTTAAGAAAATCTGCACTCTACTTACAGAGACTAATTTTTTATGACATTTGCTTTTAGTGGTAATTGCAGTGACTAGACCAACACACAGCTATTAGGAATGAAATATTCTTTTTTGAACAAACACTTAGTCTGGAGTCTAAAAGTCAAAGTTGTTATAGCAATATTTCTTTAGATAATGACTACAGAGGCTAATCATTCATACATAGCTAAAGGAGATTTTTTATTAGGCAGCATAATTTCTGAAAACAAAGGAGAAAAAGAAACACACAAAAACCAGGAGTACCTGAATATGAGAATCAGTTCTCTCATTACCAACGTGGTGGATACCAAATTTAACACAACAAGAATTCCTCCTGATATTTGCGTCATGATTTTATGCTGTCATGTACTAACTCAGTTGATCTTTAGAACATTCCCAGAAAGCAGGGATCATTATAGTCATCTACATTATATAGATAAGAACACCGAGGCAAAGACAGGTCACACATTTAATGAGAGGACAACCCTAATTCTCCCACTAGTGTTTTTCCACAGAAGAACACACGCTCAGCCGGGTGTGGTGGTTCACACTTGTAATCCCAGCACTTTGGTAGACCAAGATAGGTGCATCACCTGAGGTCAGGAGTTTGAGATCAGTCTGGCCAACACGGTGAAACCTCATCTCTACTAAAAATACAAAAATTAGCTACATGTTTTGGCACATACCTGTAATCCCAGCTACTTGGGAGATTGAGGCAGGAGAATCGTTGGAACCTGGGAGGTGGAGGTTGCAATGAGCCGAGATCATGCCACTACACTCCAGCCTGGGCCACAGAGCAAGACTTCTTAAAAAAAACCCCAGAAACAAAACCACGCCCAGAAGTGAGAGAGAACTGAGTTTGAATCCTGCCGCCTACTATGTAATTAAAGTCTTTTTTACTTTGATTTTCTAGCTGTAAAAAGGTGATGATCATATCTAATATGAGTAGAGTATTAAAAATTATCTTTCTCCTTAGCTATTCTTGTGAGTTCTCTCTCCTGCACTGTGTATGTCTTTAAGTTTAGCCTTGAGGCTGAAGTGAGGAAGAAGGAAGGCCCTGTGCCTGTCCTCCTAGCATGGGCCTAGTGGAGGAAGTTCATCCAGATAGAAAAGGGAAAGGAACCCTGTCTCTACTAAAAATACAAAAATTAGCTGGGCATGGTGGCAGGCGCCTGTAATTCCAGCTACTTGGGAGGCTGAGGCAGGAGAATCGCTTGAACCCGGGAGGTGGAGGTTGCAGTGAGCCGAGATCGTGCCACTGTACTTCAGTCTGGGGGACAGAGCGAGACTCCATCTCCAAGGGCAAAAAAAAAAAAAAAAAAGAAAAGGGAAAGGAAAGCATAGCCTGCACCTTCTGGCTTGAGAAGTGAAAATGGAAAACGGAAATGGTAGCAAAGAAAAGGAGCAGAGCTTGAGTTTTTTCCTTCCACCTGCTCTGGCATGTATTCAAGGGGAAAGGATGTGAGTGAGCCCAGCAACAGAAGGTCTTCTGCTTCTATTTATGCTCAACCTCCGAAGGAAATCTCTCCTGCAGGCTGGTCCAGCCCTGTGCCGAATAGCCACATCAAAAAAGCTTGGTGCACAGTGCGATCAGGCAGAGAGAAGGACCCAGTTTATCTCCCCGAGACCCCTGGGTTGCCATGGCAGGGCGAGGCCTGTCTGGGAATATGCTAGTGTCTCAGTAACTGTACTCCAGGTGGACAGAAGGACCTGTAAGAAGCACGGGGTCAGAGTCCAAGGTTTCAATTTGGAAATTTAAGTCTAATTGAGGGCTTTTGCCCTTCTGCATGAATATGAATTGCTGATTTTGTTAATAAAAGCAGCAACTAGGAGTTTCTTTGGCAAATTTATTTTGCAGCCATTATCTCCTTACTCTAAAAGCAAAGAATTCCATAATGTCTTTCCAAAGCATTAGCTAGTATGGGATAAATATGAAGGTATAAATCAGTGCAAAGAAAACAGGTTCTTTCCAACTAGTTTTAATGCTTATTTCCTATGAAATGCTGCTGTTTCTTAAAAAAATAAAAATAAAAATAAAGTAGTCACAGTACTACCACTTGCTCATGTGGCTCTGCATTTTGTTCTAAAAGCCATTGTACCCAGGTCCCCATGGGAATGATCTGCAGTTAGGCTGACACAGTCACTAATTCAGAGGTCCAAACAATTACCAGCAGCATTGAACTTGAAACACGATGTAAACATTGACTTACAGACAATATTTAAATCTGCATTTCTTTCCAGACTTCACCTTAACAAAATGTGATCTCTTCAGCCAGACACTGTCATTCACAGAAATGAAAAACTCTCCTTTGGGACACACTCCCTGCTCTCACATGTTCATGTAGGGCAGAGTTTCTCAACCCCAGCACCGTGACCATTTTGGGCTAGATAATTCTTTGTAGTGGGGAGCTCATCTGCACGACAGGATATTTAGTAGCATCCTGGAACTTTACTCACTGGATGCCAGTAGCAACCCATGAAATGGTTCCAGACAGTGCCAGATGTCCCCCTGTGTGGGGCAGTGGGAAGGCAGAATCACTCCCAATTGAGTATCAGTGGTGTGCACTGACATCTGCCTGCTCTTGGTCTACATACAATATATCCCAGTTAAGTACCAGGTATTATTTATGTAAGAGTGACTTATTTTAAGCAATAATACCCTTTCGGAAATTGCTAACTACTCTGTTAACTGTACGACAACTTGGTGATCAAAAGTCTGCCTTGAAAATAAAAGTTGAAGCTCGGCACGGTGGCCCACACACTTTGGGAGGTTGAGGTGGGAGGTCTCGGATTGCTTGGGCCGAGGAGTTTGGGACCAGCCTGAGCAACAAAACAAGACCTCGTCGCTACAAAAATCAAAATGAAAACATTAGTTGGGTGTAGTGGTGCATGCCTGTCATCCCAGATACTCAGAAAGCTGAGTTGGCAGGATCACTTGGGCCCAGGAGATTGAGGCTGCAATGAACCATGATGGTGCCACTGCACTCCAGCCTGGGTGACAGAACCAGATCCCACTTCATTAAAAAAAAAAAAAAGTTGGTCCACTGTCTTCCTTTTGGGGGGCCTAGTCCCATCCCTTTCTTGGTCCAGACTTAGCCCTAGTCCAGCTTCAGTCAGCAGTCCAGGGGTGCTTGGCTAGTGAGTGGTTGTGAGTGTAGAAGCCTGTGAGGGAGTGGGTGGAGAAGGGGGTAAATTCCTGGCCTCTGGCAAAGTCCGTATTTGCTTCATTCTCTGTAGAATTCAGTTAATTATCAGTATAACTACCTTGATAATCAAGGCCTTCTTCAAAAACTTCAGTTAACCCTTAGAAACGATCTCATCTGTTTATTCCAGTATGCTAGCAAAGTCTATCATTTTTAATGTGTGTCATGGCAAGAAAAAGTTCTGGGAATCACTGAGATAGCTATTCAGGACTTCCTTAGCTCTCAGAGAGCTAGGTGCAATAAGTGTTCAAAATGCAGGCTCCTGGCTGGGTGCTGTGGCCCATGCCTGTAATCTCAGCACTTTGGGAGGCCAAGGCAGGTGGATCACCTGAAGTCAGGAGTTCGAGACCAGCCTGGCCAACATGGCAAAACCTGGTCTCTACTTAAAAAAAAAAAAAAAAATTAGCTGGGCATGGTGGCGGGCACCTGTAATCCCAGCTACTCAGGAAGCTGATCCAGGAGAATTGCTTGAACCCAGGAGGCGAAGGTTGCAGTGAGCTAGGAAGGCACTGTTGTGCAATGGCCTGGGAGACAAAAGCAAAACTCTGTCTTAAAAATAAATAAATATATAAATAGTAAAATAAATTAAATGCAGGCTTTTGGCTCTCCTGCCAGACCACAAAATCTCATTGTTTAGAGACCTGGAAATCTGCACTTTAAGATTGTTGCATTACAATTTTTTTATATTATGAAAAAATTGTTTCTACTTTTCCTTTGCAGTCTAGAGCTCAAAACTGAAAACACAGGAGAGTAACAAGCAAAGAGACTTCCCTTAGGGGTTTCTCTACATCCGGTTTCTAATGGGTTACTTGCTCACAAGCAGCAGCAGAATTACTGTCTATTTCCTCCCTAGTCTGCTGGAGGGCTTCGTTATTTTCCTGTTAAAATCCAAAATGATGGGAACTCTTACCCAGAAATGACATTTTGATTATTTGGCTGAATTTCCCCCCAGAATCAATACCCTGGACTGTATACATCTGCAGCCTTTTAATCTTATTTTTCTGAAAATCAGTGTGCTGGGCTCAACTAGTGAAAAAATGAGAACCGAAACCAACAGCTGGATTCATTTAAGACATTTCCTTTTCATTTCAACCTGAAATAAACTTTTCAGCAGATTGTCTTTGTGGCAGTTGAAGGCCAACATAAATTTAAACGGTGAGTTGCTTGCCTTTAAGAAACCAAGACTTCCTGGTGCTTCTGCCAACAAAGCCTTCCTTGGGAGTTGGCAGGCGCTCTGCAAAGCACCAGGCTCTGTCAGCATGCACAGAAGGGGGACGCCTGCTTTCGGAGAAGATGTGACCAATTCAGATATAGCCTGGCAGGGGGACTCTGAGGACATAGCTCACAAGTTGTTACCTGATATCATATCCTGTTACTCACCATGGCCTCCTGCCCAGTTCCTCATTGTTCCTCTCCATTGCATACCTCCTACTTGGGCAATAGCAGAGAACTAATTTTTTAAAGGTGAAAAAAAAAAGGTGAGAACATGCTGTGAACATCTCTATTGACTGTGCAAAAGCAGTGTTTGTCCTCGTTTCTCAAACCTCAGCTTTTGTTCGAGTTTATAATTTTCTCAGTGGGAACAAAGCTGCCTGGATTACCAAAGGATTTTCGCCCTGAATCCATTGCAGGTATGCCCGTGACTGTATCTATGAATACCACCCAACAAAGTGAGATTTAAAAAAGTACAGATGAGCAGGGCGATCATTGCACTTCTTAACTTATTTCACAAATATGTATACTGGGTATTAGCTGTGTATCGGACTCTGTGTTGGATGCTGGAGACACAATGGAAAACAAAAGAGATGGGATCTCCACCCTCATTGGGCTTCTTAATGTTAATCAGGTAATTGCTCAAATAGACACGAATGCCTAATTGTGAGAGGGGCCATGAAGAAGGGGTGTAAGAGATTGTGGGAACCCTCACCAGGGATTTGGCCTGGCCAGAAGGTCAGGGAAGGCCTCCCGAGAAAATGAGGACTGATTGACAGCTGTAGGGTAGGAAAAGGAGAAAGGAGCTGGGGGGTAGCATTTGTTTGACAGAGAAAAGTGAGTGTTTCCTTGTAGTGGGGATTGCATGATGGCATGCCTCCTTTGAGGAACAAGGTGTAGGTGGCTGGGACACAGACAGCCAATGATGCTGTGACCAGAAATGAGACTAGAGTCAGACCCAAAGGCCAGACCACGCAGGTCCTGGTTTAGTGTTAAGTCTTTGTCCTAAGAGCAGTGAGCATATGTATCATCAATAGGTTTTTGCAGCAATGTGGTAAGACCAAATTTGTTTTAGATCTTAGAGGAGAGGCAAAATTTACCTCTACCCTCTTAGAGTTTTTCAACTGAGCCTGCAAATTAAACTGACATAAGACCAATTAACAGAAAAGCATGCATGTTTATTGAATATAAGTTTTATGTGATGTGGGAGTGCTTCGTAAGGAAATGAAAACCCAAAGTGACAAACCTAAATGCGTCTATACTAGCTTGAATAAAGAGGCAATTGAGGAACAATAACTAAACTATGTGCAGAGGCTAACGGAAGTTATACATGATTTTAACAAGGTCTGTTTTACAAAATTTCCTCACTTTCAACTTCCTGTCCTTGGTAAGAATGTTATTTTCTTCCTGGTGTAAGAATCACACACATGGGGGTTTTAGCTCTTGCTTTCAGGAAGAAAAAGGTAGGGCCAGAGTATCCTTCTTGCACCTGCTGCTTTTATTTTTATGTGCCTTTAGCTCAAAATATTCTTTACGCCAAAGTGGTATGCTTTCAGCCACCCTTCAATCATTCTCTGCTTATGAGCTGAAACCTGGGCTCCATGACTTCACGGTGTAACATTCAATGCACATTTGAAAGCAGAAGGTATCTGTGTGAGGAAAATCAGAACATGTCACCCCAAAATATGCTTCTTTGGGATAAAAAATTTTTAAGCTGAAGAAGCAGCAAATGGAGGAAAAGCACTCTATATACGGTCCCTTTTTTGCCAAAAGACAAGATATAAATTCTCCTTTACTGGTGACAACTGTAGACCCTTAGCAGCTCAGAGACAGCGCCAGAGGAATCAGCAAACCAACCTTATTGCAGCAGTTTTCTCCATCTGTTTACCTTCCTACAGTTGCCCACCTTGGAAGACTAAATCCACTGTCCTTTGTCCTGTTATTTTTCTACAAATGTATTTTCCTTATTGAAGATGATATATAAGTGGAATTTGAAACCACCACTTTGAGTCACTTTTCATTATGGTGTCTCCTGCCTAATGTGTGTACTGTTAATAAACTAATAAACTTGTTAATACATGTGGTTTTTTTTATTGTTAATGGGTCTTTTGATATGGAGTTCTTTCCCACCTAAGATCTAAGATTGAGAGAGGTAACTTTTAGCCTCTCCTACACTTGTTAGTGCTTTAGTTAATTACCTGTTCTAGACTTGGAGTAACGAGGATAAAAATGTCCTTTAAAAAATAAAAATTAGAAATCGTTGAGTTCTCTCGTTGACCTCAGCGGATGAAATGAACTGATGTGCCAACTCATTAAGGAAATTACTTGGATCTTGGTGTAGGCAGCGACATAGTCTATGTGCAATGTTAACTAAATACGGACAGCTAATGAGGTTGTTTACTGGGTTACTGTCGGAAATAGGGTCTATGCAGATGTACTTAGTTAAGGATGTTAAGATAAAATAATCCTGGATTTAAGGTGGGCCCTAAATCCAAAGACTGATGTCTTCATAAGGCAAAGAGACAGTTAGGACACAGAGAGACACAGGAAGAAGAAGCCTGTGTGAAGATAGAGGCGGAGATTGGAATGATGCCGCCGCAAGCCAAGGAATGCCAGAAGGCACCAGAAGCTGAAAAAAGCAAGGAGAGATTCTTCCCTAGAGCCTTTGGAGAGGCCGTGCTGACACCTTGATTTTGGACTTCTGATCCGAACTGAGGCAGAATACATTTCTGTTGTTTCAAGGCAACAAATTTGTGGTAATTTGTTACAGCAGTCATGGAAAATGAATACAGGGGTGCAAATGGGTTCCCACCTCCAAGACTACACTACAATTATTGAAATTTTTTAGATCAGCAAGGAAACATTACAGAATAGCTTTGTTGCATCAATTTTAAGTTTTTACATAGCTTTCTTTCCTAAGTAAAAAAAAAAGTAAGTTTCTCATGGTTCATGTTGCCTGCCTTAACAGCATTTGAGGGAGAAGTTTTACATTTGTCATAGATTAAAAAACAAACCAAGTCCACTTTATTTTAAACCTAAGGTAATAGACAACTTTTGGTTCAAACTGCACAGGTAACTTAAATTGCATTGCATTAACCAATATGAATGTCTTTGTGAGACCATGTTATATTAACGTAAATCTTGTTAAAGATCAAGTGAGTAGACAAAAATGACAAAGGTCACTCTGGCTGCAACTGGAAAATGTCAAGGAAAACAAATTGGAAGAAGCCAAGGCTGGAGACAAAACTCTGCACTGGAAGGGGTTAAGGGTTTTAGTGTGTTTGCAGGTGGGTGGAATTCAGGTTCTGTGCACAGGGAGAAGCCCAGATGGGGGTGGTCTGGGTCCCAAATAGAGTACAGAGTCTGTTTGTGACTTAAAGAAGACCCAGAATGGAGGGAGGGAGGGAGGCTGCTCCAGGTAAGTGGATTGGGACAAAGAGCATCCCCTGAGGGACCATGGCAGTCTGGATACCAGAGGGGTTTTTTTCGTTTTAATTTTTGAATTTGGTGGGCACATAGTAGGTGTACATATTTATGGGGTAGATGGGGTATTTTCATACAGGCATGCAATGTGTAATAACCACATCAGAGTAAATGAGGCATCCATCACCTCAAGCATTTATCTTTGTGTTACGAACAATACGATTATACTCTTTCAGTTATTATTTTTAAATGAACAGTAAATTATCTTTGACTGTAATCACAGAGGATCTTTTTTAAGGTATCATTCTCTAGGCTTAATGCTCCATTTAATTTAGTTTAGAAAAGTAAAAAAATCTTAATTTTAATAATAGCAACTTCCATATACCCAACATTATAGAGCTCCATCATATTGGCTGTGTAAAGCTTTTTGTGAAGTTTACACTTTTGGGATGAGACTGTAAACGAACTTCTGAACACAGAAATACACATGAAAAGAGCTAATCACTGGTTTAGGCTCAGGGACATTCTCCACTAACGATTCCACCAGTCAGAATTACTTGTGCTTCCTCCCACTCTGTTTTTTCTGGCTTCCCTGATTGTGACTTGTGTCCTTTCTGCCCTGTTTTGTTGGTTATGGGCTCTTCCTCCAGATGGTCTGTTCCCTAAAGGCAAGCTGTAGGAGAGTTGATCACTGCCCTCTCAGTCACCTTTGTAGATCCGGAGTAAGTCAGCTAACAAGTTAAACCTACAGAGATGCTTGCAATCACAGAGTGTATCCCTGGAAAGGGGCACGAGAAACTGATGGCAGCATTGCATCTGGAGAGGAGAGCTGACTGGCTGGAGGCCAGGGTGAAAAGATGCTTCTCTTCATTCTATATGTTTTGAATGCCTTAATTTCTTTTATGAGTATGTATTGCTTTTACTCTAAAAAGTAAATTAATACTAAGCAAATGGCAGAGATGCTGTTTCAAGATAGGCATTTATTCCATGTTTCAACCAGGTGACCCAAATTCCTATAACTTTTTCATGACGTACCATTTCCTAACCATTTTGTATACATTTACTCATTTAGTTCTTATAGAAACCCCATGTAGTAAATACTACTATTATCCTCATTCTACAGGTGAGGAAACTGAGGCACAGATGGATTAAATCACTTGCTGAAGGGTTCAGAGCTATTCAATGCCAGGACCAGGGTGTGATCTCAGACAGTACGAGTCCAGACCCTGCACTCTTGGCCACCATCAACTGCCTCCCCTGCGGCTGCTCTGCACAGCTCTGCAGTTTTTCCATGGCTTTCCTTTGTTCCTTGATTCCATGCCTAGGAATGTCTGCTAAGCTTGTTGGAGTGGCATCTCTAAGAGTGTGTTTTACCTGAAGGATTAATGATCCTCTTGAGAAAGAAGGCAAAGGAGGAGAGGGAAGAGCCAAGTTTGGTTCAATGAATACCTCAGGTCTGTCTCTCAGATTACCTTCCTCCTTGGCCTGTGGGGCATTGTGCCTTAGACATTTGGTGAGCAGGCTGTGATGGGTTGCCTGCAAAACTGAAAAGGGCTGCAACAGGGAAAGCACTTGCACCTCTATCAGTTGCAGGAGATGGTGATGGAAGCATAGGAAGAGGCAACACCCAGTGTTGGAGTCTCCCTGCTCAGCACCAGCCCTGGTTGCTTTGACTGGAGCATGGTGGGTGTCAGCACCGAAGCTGATCTCAACAGCAGAGTTGCAACATTTCCTATCATCAGTGACAAGCCCTGCTCTATTGTGAAGCAGAACAGGCAGAGTCAAACAACTGCCATTGCTAAGGGAATTAGCTTGGGAAACGCATATGAAATACTTGCGGACATTCCTGGAGATATCTGAAAGGAATTTCAGGGAGACTGAGCGACTGCAGGAAAAGTTGCTGTGGAATCAGGATGCTGGGTGTGGCGGCTCACATCTGTAATCCCAGCACTTTGGATGGTGGGGCGGATCATCTGAGGTCAGGCGTTTGAGACCAGCCTGGCCAACATGGCAAAACCCTGTCACTACTAAAAATACAACAATTAGCTGGTCGTGGTGGTGGGCACCTGTAATACCAGCTACTCAGGAGGCTGAGGAAGGAGAATTGCTTGAATCTAGAAGGTGGAGGTTACAGTGAGCCAAGATTGCACCATTGCACTCTAGCCTGGGTGACAGAGCGAGACTCCATCGCAAAACAACAACAACAACAAGAAGGAATCAGAAAAACACTCTTTGTCTTTGACATTGCTCCTAGGTTGTTGTGGTCTGATTTACTTAGGCTCAAGCATGCATCTAGCTTTTACAGAGCCTGAATATTATACAGTTTGGGAGGCCTTCTTCAAGGATAGAAAATTATGAACATAAAATTAGGTGCAGTGCCTTGGAAGAGGCCCATTCAAGGCCTTCGCTGGTTTCAGCACATTCACCGCTGCAGAAGTAGGAGGTGTCAATAATACTTACCCGAATGTATACCACATTATGGATTCCTCAACCTGCTTCGCTCAGCTATGGGTTTTGAAACAGTCTGTTTCTGAGAAAGAAAACAAAATAACATAAAACATAACCGAATGTAAGAGTCGAAGTTGCAATGGTGTTCTCTGTCCCAAAGCTTCAGTGTGTTGAGTAATGTAGAAACTATTGTAACTGCCACCCCCCAGCAGAAATGTGTCCCTAACATCATCTTTCAACTGAAAGTGTAGTAGATCTCCTCTGCTGAGTAGCAAATTGAAAGTCATGCCAAGAGAAAACCAATTATCAAGTGTGAAATGCACTGATGCTTAATACTTTTTATAGACACAAAGCAAATTGTTCCAGAAAGAACACATTTGCAATATGAAAAGGCACTTAAAAAAAAAAAAAAGAAAAAGCAAATAGTGACTTTCTAATGACTTTCTATGGATGCCATATACTTTAGCGTTCATCTCTTGTTGAAGAGGCCAAAGCTGATGAAACTATCCATTGAGCATTACCTGAGAACTAAAGTCACAAGAATTCTCATTTGGTAACTGTAATGAGATAGTAACTGGCAGTGATGGGAAAGGGTAGGTAATTGTAGATATAAATGAATCTTTAGTGAAATTTGTGTAGCCAAAGTGAAGAAGAAAAACTGTAACACTGGATTTCAATACTTTTTTTCTACATAATAGTTTCTCAGTATTGCTAATAAGTGTCTCACATTTTGGTTCCATTCACATTATTAATCTGGAGGCAATTCAAGCTTAGGTAAGTTTCTGCTTAGGTTCTGCTCTCTGGCTTCCTCCAGTCCAGCTTCTGTCTGTTCTTGTTGCTTGAGTCATTGTTACTATCTTATTGTTCCACTTAAAATCATTTGGAACTCTGAGTGTGACACACAGGTTTCTCACTCAGAGACCAGCCCCTCTGCCCCTGGCTTAGCCCCTCTGGAGTTCCTGCCCATCCAGCTGCCCAGCCCTCCACCAATTTGCTCCCTGGAGCCGGGAATGCTCTTTCCCGGTTCCTGGCACACAATTACTCTCCCTTCAGACTCAGCTCCAGTGACGCTTTCTGGGAATTTTTTTCAGAGGAGAGATCACAGTTTTCCTATATCCTTTCTAGCGCACTGAACTCCTTAGATAATTATTTGTTTATTTACCAACCTCTCCCTTCTAGTCTATAAAATCCTAAAAGGCAGAGGGGATCTGAGACCATGCTTCATGTCACATTGTTTTTTCTGTATCATTGCTACTTAGTTTGTGCTGGCTACACACTGGGCACCTAATAAACATCTGATGAGTCATTAAGTAATGAATTGGAGCAGAACTTTGAGATAAAAAGTATCATCTTGGTTCCCAAATAGTCTTCCTTCCTCCGGTGTCTGCGCAAATGCGTAAAATAACATCCCTCCTCTAGCTCAGCGGCACTTCCATAATCTGCTTTGGTTTTCTCAATAACATGCTATATATATATATATATATATATATATATATATATATATATTTTATTGTCTCTGTGTCCCCAGGCTCCCTATGAGAATGCAAGCACTATAAGTTAACAACAACAACAACGAAAGGACTGCTTGTTAATTTCGGTTCCTAGCCCTGAGAACAATGCCTGGCAGTCAGAACATTTTTGTTGAATGAAATTAGTACAGTGATTCTCAGCCATGCATGTCCCAAGAAGAGAATTGGAGTTACATAGGGGTAAGTTGCCAGATATAGCAAATAAAAAAATATAGATGCCCAATTAAATGGGAATATCAGCTAAATAGTGGATAATTTTTTAGTTTAAGTATGTTCCATTGAATATTTAGGATATTTACACTAAAAAATTATTTTCTGTTTATCTAAAATTCAAATGTAGTTGTATGCCTTGCAGTTGATCTGGCAATCTGAATTAGGAAGACATTTTCTTTTTCTTTTTTTTTTTTGAGACAGGGTTTTACTTTTGTTGCCCTGGCTGGAGTACAATGGCGTGATCTCAACTAACTGCAACCTCCACCTCTCAAGTTCAAGCAATTCTCCTGCCTCAGCCTCCCAAGTAGCTGGGATTATAGGTGCCCACCACCATGCACGGCTAATTTTTGTATTTTTAGTAGAGACAGGGTTTCACCATGTTGGCCAGGCTGGTCTTGAACTCCTGACCTCAAATGATCCACCTACCTCAGCCTCCCAAAGTGCTGGGATTACAGACATGAGGCACCATGCTTGGCCTAGGGGGACTTTTTCAGACATCATGTAACTCTTTTCCTCAGAGATTCTGAAAATTTTTGAATTAACAACCATGTTATATTTTCCCATTGTTGTCAATGAGATTGTTTCACATCCTTCAGATGTATTAGGGTGAAAAAATGATTGATCACCCTGATTTAAGCCGGTGTTTTTACTTTAGAAATAAGGAAACACAGGACCAAGACAAGAATAATAGGAGAAATCTAGTGTAGTTCAGTGAACTTCCTAATATGCCTCATCGTGTTTCATGTGCCTGTCACTCTGGGTGGTCAAACTACAGAGTAAAAATTGACCTAATTTCACTGGATTAATAAAATCAATGACATAAAGAAGTATAGAGTAGAGGAAATGCTAAACTGTTTGATGTTAATTCTAAAAGTGATGGCATCTAGAAAAGGCGAGGCTGCAAGTGAGTCCAGGTGTGGGGGAAGGCGGCAAACATTGAACTGGCTGGGTACAAGCAAATGATGGGGGGGCCACGCCAGCCTGATGATACAGCATGCACTTCTCACAGAGGAGACAGGCACCTGGCCTGGACCTCCCTGGAGGGAGCAGAAGGTGTGAGAGTGTAGCAGTGAGTGCTGTGCACACGTGTGTGTGTTTGTAAGGTACGGGGATTATGGACAGAGCCACTACCGAGGCAGTTCACACAGTAGCTGGGCAGATCCTGTGGCAGCTCAGCAACACCTCTGCTGGCAGACTGTGACTAGACTACTCTGCGCGGGGCAGGGCCTCTATAAACCACAGTGAAAAATTATTTCCCAGCTGCAATAGCCAGAGCTAGTTCTAAAAGTTAGAAGTCTGGTGAGCTCAGATGGGTTTTCAGCTATGGGTCTTACAAAGCCTAAATCAAGGTGTCAGACAGACAGGGCTCTTATCTGAGCTTGAGGGAGAACCCACTTTCAGGCTCATTCAGGTTGTTGACCGAATTCAGTTCCACGCATGAGTAGAGCTGAGGTTCCTGTGTCCTTGCTGGCTGTCCGGGTGAGGGGTGCTGTTTCCAGCGTCTGCAGGCAGCCTGCATCCTTTGGCTCCTGCTCCGCTTTCTCCTTTAAAGCCAGCCCCGGTGGGCTGAGTTCTTGCTGTAATTTCAGTCTCCAACTTCCACTTCCGCCTTCTCTCTCCTGCCTCTCCTTCTGCTGAGTGATCTCTTTCTTTTAGGATCCATAACCTTAATTCCCTCTGCCTTCTCTGTTTTGCCATGTAATATAATCTATTCAGGAACATGGTATCGGGGTGAAGATCATGGGAGCCCTAGTCCTGCTTACCAGAGCGGCCTCTGGCCTTAGAAAACAAGAGTATATAAGTATGCATTCGTATAAAGGAACGCTTGAGTGATACAAAAATGTGTGTGTGTGTGTGTGTGTGTGTGTGTGTGTTTGTGTATGGTTAGCTATAGTTGGTGATTGATATGAGGAAAAGGTTATAAATTGTGGCTTCTTAGAGTAAAGCATTTTATAGCATTCTGAGTTTTGAACCAAGCGAATGTATTATCTGGTTTAAAAAATAAGTACGCTCAAAATATTAAAAACAGAATTACTTTATTGTGATGGCTAATTTTATGTGTCAGTTTGTGCTGCAGGGTGCCCAGATTGAATATTATTTCTGGCTGAGCCTGTGAGGATGTTTCCGGATGAGATTGGCATTGGAGTTGGTGGACTCAGTAAAGCAGATTGTCCTGCTCAGTGGGTGGCCATCATCCTAGCCATTGAGGGCCTGAATAGAACAAAAAGGTGAAAGAAGGAGAAATGTGCCCCTTTTTATCCCTTCTGCCTGCCTGGTTGAGTTGGAACATTGATCTTCTCCTGCCCTTGAACTGGGATTTGTACTCTCAGCTTCCCGGGTTTTCAGGTCTTTGGATTCAGACTAGAATCACATTGCCGGCTTTCCTGGGTCTCCAGCTTGCAGATGGTGAAACTTCTTAGCCTTCATAATCAAGCAAACTGATTTTGTATTATCTATGTATCTTTTTTTTTTTTTTTTTTGAGACAGGGTCTCACTCTGTCATCCAGGCTAGAGTGCAGTGGCACCATCTCAGCTCACTGCAGCCTCCACCTCCCAGGTTCAAGTAACTCTCGTGCCAGAGCCTACCAAGAAACTGGGATTACAGGCATGCACCAGCATGCCTGGCTAATTTATTTGTTAGACATGGGTTTTGCTATGTAGGCCAGGCTGGTCTTGAACTCCCTCAAGCAATCCACCCACCTCAACTTCTAAAGTGCTGGGATTACAGGAGTGAGCCACTGCACCTGGCCTATCTATCATCTATCTATCTGTCTATCTGTCTATCTATCTATCTATCTATCTTTCTATCTATCTATAGTTCTATCATCTCTCTATCATCTATCAATCATCTATCAATTATCATCTATTATCTATCTGTTATCTATCTATCTATCTATCTATCTATCTATCTATCTATCTCCCTCCCTCCCTCCCTCCTATAGGTTCTGTTTCTGTTGAGAACGAATACACATATGATCCAGCCATTCCACTTTAAGGCATATTTACAAAAGAATTGAAAGCATGGTCTTGAAGAGATATTTTCTGTACCGATGTTCATAGCAGTGTTACTTACAATAACCAAGAGCTGGAAGCAACCCTATAGTCTATTGATGGATGCACGGATAAACAAAATGTGGTGTATACACACAATGGAATATTAGCCTTGAAAAGGAAGGAAATTCTGACATATGTTTCTGACATATGGTGGAAACTTGAGGACATTATGTTAAGTGAAATGAGCCAGTCACAGACAAACACTATATGATTCCACTTATATGAGAGATCTGGAGTAGTCAAATTCCTGGAAACAAAAAAGAAGAATGGTGGTGGCCAGGGAAATGGGGAGTGTTTGTCAGTGGGTGGAACTTTAGTTTTGCAAGATAAAAAGGTCGTGGAGATTGGTTGTACAACAGTGAATATACGTAACACCACTGGACTATGTACTTAAAGACAGTTAAACCAATTGCAGTGGTATATGCCAGTAATGCCAGCTACTCAGAGAGGGGAGGATCACTTGAAGCTAGGAGATCAAGGATGTAGAGTGCTATGATGGCACCTGTGAATAGCCACTGAACTCCAGCCTGGGAAACATAGCAAGACCTTGTCTCTTTAAAAAAATGGCTGAGATGGCAACATTTATGTTATGTGTATTTTGCCACAACTTAAAATATTTAAAACTTAAGAAAAATAAGTAAAAGCTATATTATCTCAGAAAGTGGATGAAATGAAGAAGAGGAATTGGCATTCCCGTGGTCCAGAGCCCCGCCTCTATCCCTCACTCTCTGCTCATCCCATGCTACCAAACGGGCAAATATGGCCAATGGCTATTAATCTCACTGGCTAAATTGAAGCTGCTGCTAGGCTCTCTTAACTAGTGGTTTAACTGGCGTAAAGCTACAGGGCTGTGTCCATGTAGCAGGGGCTGACTCATCCCTGGGAGTGTGGTAAATCTTGGTCTGTGTCTTGACTTCAGACTGAATTCTCGTAAGAATCTCCTACTCTGTGGTTTGCTTCCCTGGTGATTTTATTTTGTGTTCTAGAAGAAAATACTCCCTCAGATGACTGACAATGAGCACATTCTATTCCTTCAGTTGAATCCCCATCCTTTACCCCTAGAAAGTTATCCTTGCTCAATGTACCCCAATAGGAAAAATATTTCTGAATATAATCGTCTATCTAACAGGAGTATACTTTAGTCATGACTAACACCATCATTTAGAAATGACTATCAACTCTCTTTCTCATTGTTAGGTGGAAATGCCATGAGCCTGGTCCAACTTATTTTGTGTTTTTGCTTCAGTTCTTGATGGATTCTTTCCCATTCCTTACCTCTTAAAAAAATCTGAAAAAGGCCGGGTATGGTGGCTCATGTCTGTAATCCCAGCACTTTGGGAAGCTGAGGCAGGTGGATCACCTGAGGTGGGGAATTGGAGACCAGCTTGACCAACATGGAGAAACCCCATCTCTACTAAAAATACAAAAAAAAAAAAAATTAACAAGGCATCACATCTATAATCCCAGCTACTCAGGAGGCTGAGGCAGGAGAATCGCTTGAACCAGGGAGGCAGAGGTTGTGGTAAGCTGAGATTAGACCATTGCACTCCAGCCTGGGCAAGAAGAGCAAAACACCATCAAAAAAAAAAAAAAAAAACAAACTACCTATCAATTGATCATCTATCTGGTGATGTGATGAGCTGAATTGTGCACCCATCCAAATTCATGTCTTGGAGTCCTAATGCTCAGTACTTCAATATGACTGTATTTGGAGATAGAGTCTTTGTAATTAATTGAAAATTAGGTCAATAGGTGGATCCTAATTCAATAAGACTGATGTCCTTTTAAGAAGAGGAAATTAGCACATAGTCACAGAGGGAAGACTTAGGAAGAGACTGGGAAAAGAGGACGATCAACTAGGAAGGGAAGAGGCGCCAGAAGAAACTAACCCTGCCAACACCTTGACCTGACTTCCAGCCTCCGGAATTTCGAGAAAATAAATTCCTGTTGGCTAACTCATCCAGTCTTTGGCCCTTTGTTATGGCCGCCCTAGCAAACAAATTCAGGTCAACAACGGACTCTCCTCAGGAGCCATCAATAATTCCACACAAAGAAGACAAACATTTTCCTGGAGAAGCCCAATACCCACATCTGCTGAGCATTAGCTCTGGCCACATGCACAAATTTACTTTACCACAATGATGACATCCTTTTCAGGCTGCAACATCTGTTCCTCTAGTTGTTGAGCGATTTTCTTGAAATGCATGTGCACTGACTTTACATTTTTATAATTAAAAGTGAGGGGTGTTGGCGCGACTGTGTTGGAGCAGGAAGGAAACTCAGCAATGCGCAGAGGGGAGGAGCCGCTCCAGCTGTCGCTCCAGCTGGGGCCTGTTGGGTCTGTTGTGCCTTAGCCAGTGGCCTCTCAGGCACAGAAACACGGAGCTTCTGGAACAGGCTATTGGACCCAAAGTGTCACACAACTGAGTTTGGACTGGATTCATCACTGTCCTTTATTCTCCCTTCCATGTCACACTGCCTTCCACACTCACTCCCTAAGTCAGTGTGTGTGTGTGTGTGTGTGTGTGTGTGTGTAGGCTGAAATCACTCCTGAAAGTTGTACTAAGGGAGAGTCTGTGTTGCTAATGACTACAAACCACACCTGCTCCAGGAGCAAAACAAGAGAGACCAGATGATGGCGTGCCTGCCTAGAAGAAAAAAACAAAGCACACAAGGTCCTCTTTCCCTTTATTGTGTTTCTCCACCTAACTGTGGGAAGATTCATTTTGCTTTGTGTCTCTCTTCATGCACTGTGTAGGGAGAATGACCCAGGAAGATGACGTGTCAGGAAGCCCGGAGACACTTCCATTTATAATATCGGAAGGGAGAGGGGCCCTAATTTCCCAAATGGATTTGTAGGCTGCCAATGCTGAGCTGCAATGGTGTCTATGGCACTGTGGTTAGCACCCATGCAGAAACATGAATTCGGCTTCCCTCCTTGAATTTGTGAAGTGTGTGAGGGCTTTTCTAAGTGGAATGGAGCAGTGAGGCAGACTGACCTTGTTAGGATTCTCTGTTGTAGGGCCACTTGGCTGATCGGGTGATTTGAGTGTTGAAAAAGCAAGCTGTCCTAACAGTTGCTTTATAAACATGTTTACACTCAGATGAAAGGCTGAATACTAACCCAGGTATAAAATGGCTGATTTCTTTCTAGCCCTAGAGGCTGTTTGCTAGTTCCATCAGCTGGGCTGGAAAGGAGCATGAAGCCTGAGGCTTATTTCTAAATACATACACACCCCATGGCTCTAGTTTATTTATAAAAATACAGACTACAGACGTAAGGACACATCCTTGAGGATCCTTGAGTCCTCTTCATATGCTTAGAACTGAAAGACAAACCTAAGTTATTTTGAGTGTAAACACTTCATCTTTTCATAGAATGGGAGCCTTTCCAACTGACTTCATTGGTCAAAAAGTCAAACTGTTATTAAACAGTAATTGTTGATCATCTGAACCAGGAGGGAAAAGTATCTAGAATTACTAAGTGTTTATAAAGTACAAATTACCTTTTAAAAAAATCGCAGATAGAAACAGAGCCCTAGAATCATCAAAGTCACTGAGATCTGCTGGAACAGAGAATCACCGTGAATTCAACAGGTGAGATCCCATAAGCCAAGACCTCAGAGGGAAGCTTTGAGCACCACAGAAACACCCGCAATAAAAACAAACAGGTCTGTTGTTTAGCCATCTTGGGTCTGGGTCAATTTTATCTATTTATACAGATGCAACAGGAGGTCTGAAGCTCGCATTTCAAACATGGAGTTGTTAACCATGAAAATTCACCCTGCGAAGCGAGGATGTGCAGCTGGTCTGTTGACTGGCAAAAGCAGTGAGACCCAGGGATGGTGTGCCACCGCCTGTTGTTAGTGCAGTCAGAGGGTGGCACTGTCACTGGGATACTGCACATTACTGTGGAGCTGGGGTGGCTTGTCACTCAGGGAGTTGGCAGCGCAGAGAAGCTCATCTCTGTGGGTCTACAGTGTTAAAATGAGGAATTGATCCAGACTGGCGTTTCCTCAACTATGATCCACAAATGTAGGATTCTATGGGTAAGTTTAGAAAAGTCTGGATTCAATAAGTTAAATAGGATTCTTTACTTTGATATTTCTTTGATTTAATATTTTAACGATATTGTGACTCCCCCCAGATGGGGATAAGATAAATGATGTTCCCCAAAGGTGCTTGAACACAGAATTCTTTGGGAAGTGTTGAGCCAGCAGGTCTAATATTCCAGGATTCCAGAGAGAGAATGAGGCCATGAGATGCAGGAGTGGAGAAAGAGAGAGACCCCTGGCTCCTGATTCCAAAACCCACTCTGTGCCTTAGAATGGAAGAAGCTGGAAGGGGCTCCTTGGAGTGTTTATGGCAATGGCAGAGGTTATAATTTTCCAAAAAAACCAAACACTAGCACTTTCTAATTAGGATGAAACTTGTGTTTAGGCAATATACTGACCTGTGATGTGCTGGTTTAAGTGCTGAAAAGTTAACCCAACCCTCTCAAAATTCTTTAGCCACTAACAATGAATGTCTTAATTCCAGTCACATTCTTAGAGTCATGTTAAAATACAAAGCCCCCAGGAGAGAGACATAACATGTTATAAATGCGTATGAAACTCTTAGATTCTTTTCTGAGGAAAGAAGGAAAGAAGGATGGGACAAAGGAAGGAAAGAAGGATGGAAGGAAGGAAGGGAGGGAGGGAGGGAGAGAGGGAGGGGTGAGGGAGAAAGGGAGGGAGGGAGAGGAGAGGGGGAAGGGAGGGAAGGAGGGAGAAAGGGAGGGAGGAGAGGAGAGGGGGAAGGGAGGGAAGGAGGGAGGGAGGAAGGATGGAAGGAAAGAAGGAAGGAGGGAGGGAGGAAGGAAGGAGGGAGGGAGGGAGGAAGGAAGGAAGGAAGGAAGGAAGGAAGGATGGATGGATACCTCTTATGTAAATATGGCATAAGAGGGCCTCAGGTTTTCCTGAGGTGCACTAAGATTAGGTTCCCTGTAGCAGAGCCTGAGACAGGGATTCTGGTGAAGAGGTCTGTTGCTCTGGGAGAAAGGGAATTGGGAAAACAAGATCTGACAGGGGAAGAAAGCTAAGCAAGGATGAGTTCTGCCATAGCCAGGCCCCATAGGGAAGCTCTGGGCCATAGCCGCCCCACAGTTTGTCTCACCCCCAGGCAGAGGCCAACCTTTTGTATCTCTGTGTCAGGCAGTCATCAGTTGCTGGCTGCCCCATCCTGTGTCCCTGAGTGGGGTGGAACCTTCCAGACAAGGACGCTCCCATTCAGCTGAGGACACTGCTGGAGGGAAGGGGCAGTGTGAGTAGTCAGGGCCAACACTCACAGTAACTGCAGCCAGATGGAGAGGATCTGGGTGGGGCGCCGGCTGCACCCACTCCACATGTATTCAGAATTGGCTCTGTTTGACTCACAAAATTTCAAGTAACTGAAATAGCTTATGAAATTCCTCATGTTTCTTCTTCTCTTGGAGTCCTAAGTGTTGATTTTAAAAAAAGCCTTTTCTAGTGAGAGCTTGACATTTCCTTGGGGGAATTTTAACCATTCTCTAAGCTCTTCTCTCAGTTCCAGTAATTATTAAAGACTAAAGGAATTATGATATTCTCCGGTCTGTCTAGATTATTTTTCTTTCTATCAGAAGGATTTTTCAAAGGGCGCTTGACATGCCCATATCCCTTTGAGGAATACTAAAGTTCTGTATTTTAAAAAAGGTGTAGGGGGGCTGGTTATCTTTTGAGAAGAAAAAGCTAGTTTCCTGGCTTTCATTTTTCTCACAAATCTGCCCACCAAAAAAAAAAAAAAGGAAAACCTTCTGCCTTTCAGACACTTTCTTTTTTTTAACCATAAAGCAATTCTCGACCTATTTCAAGGAGATTCAAGGTAATCCTTTTTAGTTCTCAGTGTAAAATAAGAATATTGGCTCTTAATGTAAAATTTTTAAAAATTAACTTGCCTAATAATTATTATTCAGCTATAAAGTCTTCTCTACAGAGTGCCTTGAAGAACTGAGAAGGACTTTATTTATGTATTTTTTTATTTTTTACCCTCCAAAATAGCTACTTGATTTGAAGGGCTTAGGTTTCTCTTTTCAAAACCTCCAATTCTCTTGTCTATATATTTGTCAAATGATGGAGGGAATTCAGCTTAATCCATTCTCCTGTTTCTGCGGGTGTTTTGTGTAGGGGAGCCTAGGGGAAGCTTCCCCTTCTCCCTCTGAAAGTTGTGAACCCAAAATAACTGAGACAGGTCTCAGTCAACTTAGCTTATTTTGCCAAGGTTAAGGACATGACCTTGACACAGACTCAGGAGGTCCTGAGGACATGTGCCCAAGGTGGTCGGGGTACAGTTCGCTTTTATACATTTTAGGAGACTAATACATCAATCAATGTGTGTAAGATTTATATTGGTTCGATGGAAGAAAGAGACAACCTGAAGGGGATGGGCAGCGGGGGCACTCAGGTCATAGGTAGATTTTCCAGGTCATAGGTGATTGGTAACTGGTTGAAAGAGTTACTATCAATAGAAAGAAATATCTGGATTAAAATAAGGGGTTGCGGAGACCAAGGTTTTATCATGCAGATGAAGCCTCCAGGAACCGGCTTTAGAGAAAACAGATTGTAAAGGTTTCTTATGAGGCTTAAGGTCTGTGTTGCCATTAATGCTGGAGGGGCACAGTGAGGCATGTCTAAACCCCTCTTCCACTATGACCTGAACTGGATTTTCAGGTTAACTCCAGAATGCCTTTGGCTGAGAGGAGGAGTTCATCCAGACGGTTGTGCAGTGGGGAGGGGGATGAGAATTTTATTTTTGGTTTACAAAGTTCACTAAAAAAATCATCTCCCAAAAGGTGGTTAATTGGAGAAAAGGCATACAGCTTTATTTAATGTGTACACAGCATGCACACGGGGAGAATCCGAGTGACTGCCCACCCTGCAAGGTGGTTCACAAGTATGTGTATCATCCTAACAGTACAGGTGGGGAGAAGGGAGGATTTGGTTGTGGGGATCTGGGGAGAATGAATGGATCAGGGACCAGAGATTAATTTGCATGTTATCTTGTGAATGGATCTGTTCAGGTGTGAATAGGTTAGGGGTAGAAGGTATATAAATCACATGGCACCAAAATATGTTCGGGGTGGTGAATATCCAAGTTACTGGCAGCGAATCTGTAGCTGTCTGTCGCAACCTAAATTCTTGCCTCCTCAGAAGAAAGAGTTCGACTGAGGAGCATGCAGTAGAAAAGGAGACCAAGGCAAGTTTCAGAGTAGGAGTGAAGTTATTAAAAAGCTTTCGATGGGATGTCAAGTGGATAGAACCAAAGAAGAAAAAAAAATTTAAAAAAAAGAAGCTTTCGAGCAGTGGCCAGGCATGGTGGTTCACACCTGTAATCCCAGCACTTTGGGAGGCTGAGGCAGACGGATCACTTGAGGTCAAGAGTTTGAGACCAGCCTGGCCAACATGGTGGAACCCTGTCTCTACTAAAAATACAAAAATTAGCCGGGCGTGGTGGCTCGCTCCTATAGTCCCAGCTACTCAGGAGGCTAAGGCACGAGAATTGCTTGAACTTGGGAGGCGGAGGTTGCAGTGAGCTGAGATGGCGCCACTACATTCCAGCCTGGACAACAACAGAGTAAGCCTCTGTCTCAAAAAAAAGAAAAAAAAAAACTTAGGGACAAAAGGAAAGAAAGTACACTTGGAAGAGACCTACATGGATGACTTGAAGGACAAGTGTGGCATTTGACTTTTTGACTTGGGGTTTTATATGCTGGCATACTTCTAGGATCTTGCATCCTTTTTCCCATGATTCTTTCCTTGGAGTGGGCTGCCTGCATGTGTGATGACCTGCTAACACTTGAAAGGTGAACACGCTCAGTGTGCATACTGGCGTTGTATGCGTGCTCCCTTGTAGTGCTCTTCCCTTTTCCAGTAGAATACCCCCAGAAGGTCATACTCTGCCATTTTGTCTCTTCATGCACATACTTGAGCCCACTTGCCCAATTCCTGAGATTTTATTCGAAGTTACCAATGACCAATTTCAAGTTTGTGTCTGTTGGGAAATTGCCTCTCCCTGCACCTGCTGTGACCAATTATCATTGCAGAGAGGCAGTATGACATTCCTGGTGGGTGGGGCAAGCCTTCTCTCACCCGACTCATGTCTGACTAGCTACTTACTATAATAGTTACAGTCTTGGTTTTACAGGGAGGGGAAGAAAAAACAATTACTCCTTTTGGTGGGTTGCTTTAGGCAGATGAAGGAATCCTGTGTTTGGGGAAAGACAGTGAAAGAGAGAAGGTCAGCAAGACCTTGAGGCCTCTTCAATTCTGCATGGGAAAGTGTCATATTCTACGGTATTTGTTTCTGAGCTCCAACATTGGCAAGCTTATTTAGGTGATCTTAACAACCTGCTTATGCTATAAAGTTGCTTTCCTAGTCCTCCTGGAAATTCACCAAAGGTGCACGGAAATTTCTAGAAGATCCTATCAGAGGCTGTATGGTCTCCTGAAGTTCCAGCACAGAGCCAGGAATCAGCTGTCTTGGCCAGTATGAAAAAGATAAATGACACTTTTTCACGTGTTTGTGGAGAGATCCTGTCTATCACCCTCGCCAGATTAGATGATTCTTTTCTGAAAAGGAATTGTCTTTTATTCCCCAAGAGCCTTGTGCAAAAGAGGCACTTAAAATAAATTACAAAACTCCACATTGCCCTGCCTGGTATTCCTTCTGATGGTATGAGTGAGTGTGTGGGGCGGGGGTGAGGGGGGTGGGAAAAGTGCTGAGGAGGATGCCATCTGGCAAAAACTATTTTGTCATCTTTCCCTTTTCCGTGGCTTATTTGCAAAATATATGCTTTCAATTTTCCAGGCTTTGGCTCTATATTCAAAGTTAAGCTCTCAGAATTCCAAAAATAATATCCCCTTCCCCTTAAAAAAAAAAATAAAAGTTCTCCTATTTTTTTTCCTCTCAAAAAAGCCTGGCTTTTATAAATAAAAAGTACTATGGTTTCCAAGCAATTGGGTCTGCTATGGATTTATAAGATCCATGCAGCAATTCATTTGACTTCAGGCTCCCTCCCCTGGAGAACAGCATGTATCTAAGCATTGTCGTGAAAGCCAAACTATGGTGTCCATGGTGGAAATTTACAAGGAGGAAGGGGAACAGCAGCTTCTTAATATAGCCAAACCCATGCTCAACACATCAGTACCTGCCTGTAGAATTAGACTGCATGCTGTGGACACAGGGATTTCCAGCAGTGACTAGGAACTGAAAGCCACCAGCTGGCAGCACATCCAGGTCTTAGGGAACACTCCACAGCATAGTGCTTGTCTTCCTCAAGGAATAAACTCGCCTCATCCATCAGATGAAACAGAAGTCCTCTGATCTAATCACCATCCATTTTCTTCCCTGGCCCCCACTTCTAAACTAATATCAGTAAGTGTCTATCCTTTCCTTCCATCTTCCTGACTCCAAAGATGAACTTGTTCCTATTTCTGTCCAGGAAGTTGTCTAATTGCCTGTGGGAACACGGAGTCTATGCTCCTCTTGTGTGGCTCCGTGGCTGATTCAGCATCTGTCACCTCTGTCACCCCAGCTCAGTGCTCCTCCCATCTTGGCGCGGCTGTCTCTGCTCTGAATCACATCTGTCTCCCCATGGGTTGGTGAAATGCTCAAGGATGGAGACTGTATCTGGTTCTGTTTTCCCTTCAGAATGTAGCACATCACTTGCATACTATATGTGCCCCTTATAGGATTGTGAAACAGTGACAAAATGAGTCATGTGCTTCAAGGAAATTAACATGGAAGTGTTGTGTGAAATGGACAGGAGAATAGAAAAATTGGCACTGGGACTAAGTGTCAGAAAGCGATCAGAAGAGTCTGCTTCATAGGCAATAAGCTCCTGAATAGCCAAGTGTGTCTGGCAAAAGAGAAGGATCATCTGTAAGAGAGAGTTCAGAGGCAGACTCAGCACGCTGGTAAGGAGGGAATGGAGTTTTCCACATTTGGGAACCATTATCAAATTTTGATAGCATTAATACATTAATTCAATTTGTATATAGTGCCGCTTCTCATGCTAGGTACTATTCTAGGGGCTGGGGACAAAGATACTAACAAAGGAAACAAAATTAAACATAAAACCAGTTAGAAGAATCAGATTTAAGAGGGGGAAGTGAAGGTAATAGTAAGGTTTTTTTTGCTTGTCAAGTTGACATGTAATAGCCAGTGGGAAATCTAGCACTGGAACTTTGGAGAGGATTCAGATATTTAGATAAATATTTGGGGGTCATATGGAAAGGAAATAATTATTGTAGGAATCCAAGGATAATGACTGCAGGAAGAATTAACGAGAAATTATGGTCTTGTGAATTTCTTGAAATATAAATTTTGAAACATATCCTACAAACAGTTGAGCAAAACAAGTAGAAGTTACTTTTCTAGGGGGAACACAAGCTAAGAGGTATTAATGAAGCTGCAGAAATAGTCACTGGGACTCATCATAAATATTGTGGTTTTCTCTTCCTTCTGGGAACGTGTAGGATTACACATTCTTAACCCTTAACTTGGCTTTGTCTAATGGACTGTGAGTGATACAGCTGACTTCTAGCTGTAAGCTTTAAAAGACAGTACAGTTTGTCAATTCCCTTTCTCTCCTGTGTGCTCATTAAGACATGTATTTAGATGAAGCTCTTCGTTAGGCAAGGTCCCCAAGTGACTACAGCAGCAGAGCCACTCTGCTGATCTGTGCTGAACCTATGTAGTATGAGTGAAAAATAAGTAAGTAGCTTATTGTGTTAAGCTACTGCTGACTCAGAAATGGCGGCCTCCATGTTCTACTAGGCCAGTAGTTGGCAGCCGCCACCCTTCGG
Organism: Cacajao melanocephalus; assembly: GCA_963573385.1. Lineage (NCBI taxonomy): Eukaryota > Metazoa > Chordata > Mammalia > Primates > Pitheciidae > Cacajao > Cacajao melanocephalus. Next base: position 8,393 of record CAUYLG010071325.1, on the reverse strand, counting down.
AACCACCGGCCTCACGTTCTGGGAAATTCTGGATTGTTTAATAACCATGGACTCCAAGTACAGCAGCAACAGCAAAGGAATCCCTCATTATATGAATGCATGAGTATGGAATTATTGCAAGAAGGTGATGTCTCCGTTCCCAAAGGATACATGGCAAAGTCACCAGATGAAGCTTATGCAATTGCCAAAAAATTAGATTCAAAAGATGTTGTGATAAAGGCACAGGTTTTAGCTGGTGGTAGAGGAAAAAGAACATTCGAAAGTGGCCTCAAAGAAGGAGTGAAGATAGTTTTCTCTCCAGAAGAAGCAAAAGCTGTTTCTTCGCAAATGATTGGGAACAAGTTGTTTACCAAGCTAACGGGAGAAAAGGGCAGAATATGCAATCAAGTATTAGTCTGTGAGCGAAAATATCCCAGGAGAGAGTACTACTTTGCAATAACAATGAAAAGGTCATTTGAAGGTCCTGTATTAATAGGCAGTTCACATGGTGGCGTCAACATGAAGATGTTGCTGCTGAGACTCCTGAAGCAATCATTAAAGAACCTATTGATATTGCAGAAGGCATCAAAAAGGAACAAGCTCTCTGGCTTGCACAGAAGATGGGATTTCCACCTAATATTGTGGATTCAGCAGCAGAAAACATGGTCAAGCTTTACAGCCCTTTTCTGAAATACGATGCAGCCATGATAGAAATAAATCCGATGGTGGAAGATTCAGATGGAGCTGTGTTGTGTATGGATGCAAAGATCAATTTTGACTCTAATTCAGCCTATCGCCAAAAGAAAATCTTTCATCTACAGGACTGGCCTCAGGAAGATGAAAGGGACAAAGATGCTGCTAAGGCACATCTCAACTACATTGGCCTCAATGGAAATATAGGCTGCCAAGTAAATGGTGCTCGTTTGGCTATGGCCACAATAGATATAGTAAAAGTTCATGGAGGGACTCCAGCCAACTTCCTTGATGTTGGTGATGGTGCTACAGTCCATCAAGTAACAGAAGCGTTTAAGCTTATCACTTCAGATAAAAAGGTACTGGATATTCTGGTCAACATTTCTGGAGGAATCATGCGCTGTGATGTTATTGCACAGGGTATAGTCATGGCAGTAAAGTATTTGGAAATTAGAATCCCTGTTGTGGTACAGTTACAACGTACGTGGGTCGATGATGCTAAGGCACTGACAGTGGACCGCGGACTTAAAATACTTGCTTGTGATGACTGGGATAAAGCTTCTGGAATGGTTGTAAAGCTCTCTGAAATAGTGACCTTTGCAAAGCAAGCATATGTGGATGTGAAATTTCGGTTGCCAATATGATCTGAAAACCCAGTGGATGGCTGAAGGTGTTAAATGTGCTATAATCATTCAGAATATTGTGTTCTGTGTTACTGTTCTTTTTCTTTTTAGTGTGTGGAGATTGTAATTGCTATCTAGGCACACAAACATTTAAAAGCATTTGGTTTACATTTAATTCTACCATTCAAAATGAACTGTTTGTACGAAGCATGTATAATGCAGGTATCTTCTTTCTTTTGTCCCAGCAGTCTTTTTTGCTTCTTCTACAAAATGTAACTTGCAATATGCCAGTTTATTATGGTTGGGGGAAAAAAAAGCTACTAAGCATTGAGGGTTATTTATTACTGTAACATGACGTAGGCTACCCTGACTGATACACAGGCTAACCTGCTGCAATAAACAACCAGAATGTACTCTCCATTGCATGGTCATTCAGGGTCCTGGGTTCCTTCCATTTTTGGCGGAGCACAGTGGCTTATGCCTATAATCCTAGCCCTTTGGGAGGCTGAGGTGGGTGGATCACCTGAGGTCAAGAGTTCGAGACCAGCCTGAAGAACATGGTGAAACCCTGTCTCTAATAAAAATACAAAATTAGCCAGATGTGGTGGTGCACACCTGTAATCTCAGCGACTTGGGAGGCTGAGGCAGGAGAATTGAGTGAACCTGGGAGGCAGAGGTTATAGTGAGCTGAGATCGCACCATTGTGCTCTAACCTGGTGACAAGAGTGAAACTCCATCTCAAAAATAAACCAAAACAACATATTATAGCCTGTTGCCCTAGTGCATTTTCTCATCCACAAAAAGATTGTGCACTGGTTCCACATCTGTATTCTAGCCATAGGGAAGGGGCAAAGAAGAAACAAAAGGTGATCAATTTCCTTTTATGGAAGTAACATTTCAGTTGCATATATCACTCCTCCTCATATTGCATTGTTGAGAATCCAGTCACAGGGTCACATCTTGCAGCATGGGTCCCACTAAATCTGGATGAGAACGGGATGGGTTCTATTACTAAAAAGAAGAAAGAGGGAATGGATGATGGAGCAATTCACAGTGTCTGCCACAGGGTACATAGAATGTTCAAAGAACTGATGTGAATGTACTATGGCTGGAGAGTACAATGAGACATGGAGAGTGCTCAGAAAGAGGCAGTAGAGGTAAGGGGTAGGGGGGCAAGATGAAGGAGGCCTGACAACATTCATTTAGAGGTGAAGGAAAGCCACTGAAGAGTTTCAAATGCAAGAGTACCACAGTCAGATTTGAATTTTGAAAGATTCTTTTAATTTCAGGAGGGAAGACAGAATGAAGATAAATTAGGCAGCTTTTGCAGGATCCAGAGAAGAGCTGGTGGTCACTTACACTGGGTTAGGGGCTATAGAGAGAGGAAGAGGAAATTGAATTCCATAGCTATGTAGATTACAGAATCAAGAATATTGAAAGATGCAGATGAGAAATACAAGGGCTGAGGGAAAGAGAAAAGTTAAAGACGTTCACAGATTTTCTGGCTTTAGGATTGATGTTCTGTCATTTTCTGGAGGGAAAATCCTGGCAGAAGAACAGGTTTACTTGGGAAGAGATGAGTACCATATTGAGCATGCTATGTTTAGTATGCCTGAGACATCCAAATATAGATATCTAGTAGTCAGTTGTATCTATGGGCTTGGGTTTAGGAGAGAGATCTAGGATAGACCTAAAAGGCTGGGAATTGTTAACATATGGATGATCCTTAAATCCAAGGAAGGGGATGAAATGGCCCAAGAAAAGTGGCTTAAGAAGGAAAAAGGAATTTTTAAGAACATTGACATTATAAGGAAAGAGGAAAGAGGGAGAAACCAACTATCAGAATTGAAGAGAAAGTGCCAGAGAGAAGGTGAAACACCTGGACAAAAGTCACTCCATGAATGATGAAGGAAGCAAGAGTTTCAAGGAGACAGTGAGCAAATGTGTAAAAACTTGCTGAGAAGTAAAGCAAAAGAGGAGAAAATAAAGAGATAAAATATAGTCTGTATAGAGGTAGAAAGAGGTAGAAAGCAAATAAAGAGGTAGAAAGAGGTAGAGGTAGAAAGCAAATAAAACTGCTAGGATGAAAAAATCTAGTCAACTAGTCAGCATAAAAAAATAGGGAGCATGCAATAAAACGACTGCAGCTAGGTCAAATTGAACAGCTATGTCATGAAGGGTAAAGTGTAATGAAAATATTTCAGATTGTTTTTAAAATCCAAGTACAAATATATGTTACTTACAGAATGCTTGATAAAAACTCAACACATCAATAACAATATTTTATGGGATAAACAAGCATTGCTCAGAAAATTTGAATAGCAGCTTTGTGCAGTGGCAGCATCGTAGCCAATGAGGTTTATCTGAGGTGTGATTATTACTAATTGAAAACTTTTCCCGCAGTGACGACTTGCAATATAGTCAGCTGTGGCAATTTTTGACAGTCTCTATGGAGACTGAAAATAAAAAAAAAAAAAGAAAGAAAATTTGAGTAGCAAAATAATTAAATAATTATAGAATGATTGATTCCACAAAAAAACCACTCCAGTTTTAGGTATTCATACAATGATTAAATGTAAAACCTTTAGATAAAAAACATTAGGAAAAAAATTATTGAAATTAACTCAAAGTTAAAAAAATCTTAACAAATCAACATTTAAAAATCAGAATTTTTTTTTTTAATTTGAGAACTGAAAACTCTTATCTGTTAGTCTTTTAAGTCTTACAAATAAAGTACTTTCTTGCTACCTAAACTAATGCAGAATATGAAAAAAATGTTAAAACACTTTGAAAATGGAAAAAGTAAATTGGACATCATCAAAATTGAAAACCCTTTTTACAACAAAGGACACTATCAAGAAGTTAAAACCCACTGAATGGAGATATCATATATCTGATAAAAGTCTAATATCCAGAATGTACAAATTACTCTTACCAACTTGACAATAAAAAGACAAATAACTCAATTTATCAATGAACAAAGGGTTTGAACAGACATTTTCCAAAGCAGATTTACAAATGGCCAATAATTACAGGAAAAAGATACTCAGTATTATTAGTCATTAGAAAAATACAAATAAAAACCACAATGAAATAACACTTCACACCCACTAGGATGGCTAAAATCATGGACAATAACAAGTGTTGATAAGAATGTGGAGAAACTGGAACTCTTATACATTGCTGTGTGATTGTGAAATCGTGCAACCATTTGGAAAACAGTTTGGCAGGTTCTCAAAAAGTTAACCATAGAGCTACCATGTGACCTAGCAATTTTAATTCTAGGTATACACTCAAGAGAGTTTCAAATATATGTTCACCCATAAAAACTTGTACATGAATGTTTATGGCAACATTATTTACAAAAGCCAAACTATGGAAACAATCCAAGTATCCTTGGATAAACAAAATGTAGTATATTCATACAATGGAATATTATTTAGCTATCAAAAGGAATAAAATACTGATGCATGCTATAATATGAATGAATCTTAAAAAAAAGGTTATCCTAAGTGGCAGAAGTCAGTCTAGAAGGTGCATATTTTATGATTTCATTTATACTAAATGGCATGAATAGACAAATCTATAGAGATAGAAAGTAGATTACTGGTTGCCAGGAGATGAAAACAGAAGGCATGGGGAGGTTGATATATATTTTTTTCTATTTAAGGGTGATGAAAATGTTCTAAAATGAGACAGTGGTGATAGTTGCACAACTCTCTGAATACACTAAAAACCACTGAACTGTACATTTTAAAAGAATGAATTTTTTTTGGTAGGTGAATTATATTTTCATAAAAATATACATTATGATGTCTTTCATATATACATATTCAGTTGCCTTTACTGATATTCTTTATTTCCTGTGTGGATTCATGTAGCTTTTCGGTGTTCTTTCATGTTAGCCTGAATGGCTCCCTTTAGTACCTTTTGTAGGGCAAGTCTCCTAGCGGTAATTTCTCTTGGTTTTTGTTTATCTGGAAAGGCCTTAATTTCCCTTAGCTTTTGAAGGCTAATTCTTCTGAATATAGAATTCCTGATGAATTCTTTTTCTTTCAGCCCTTCAAATATGTCAACCCATGGCCTTGTGGCCTCCATGTTCCTGATGAGAAGTCAGCTGTTAATTTTATTATTATAATCCCTTGTATGGTTGATTCATTTTTCTTTTGTTGCATTCACATTCTCTCTGTGTATTTTAAAGGTTTGACTACAATGTATCTACATGGGGATCTCTGTGTTTATTTTATGTGGCATTCATTGAGTTTCTTGATGTATAGTTGTTTTTAATTACCTTTAGATAGTTTTTAGCCATTATTTCTTTAAATATTCTTTCTATTCCTTTCTCTCTCTCTCTCTCCTCTGTCACTCTCTTTATGTGTATGTTGGTAAACTTAATGATGTCCCATGGGTCTCTGAGGTGCTATCCTTTTTTTCTCTATTCTTTTTTTCCCTCTTGTACCTTAGACTAGATCATCTCTATTGACATATATTCAGTTTTTTCTTATTCTTTCTTCTGCTAATTCAATATGCTGTTGAGCTACTAAATTTTAATTTCAGTTTTTTATACTTCAGAATAGCTGGTTTTTAAAAATAATTTCTATTTATTGATATTTAATGAGACATCATAATTACCTTTAATTCCTTAGACTTAGTTTCCATTAGTTCTTTGAACATATTCCAACTCTTTGTCTTGTAAGTCCAACATCTGGGTTTCTTCAGGGACAGTCTCTATTGGCTTTTCTTTTCCCTTTGTGGGGGGTCATGTCATCATGGTTCTTTGCATGTTGCATTTTTTGTTGTTCTTAAAGACTGGACATTTTACATGATAAAATGTAGCAACTTTGGGAATCAGACTCCCCTTCTCCCAATGCAGGTTGTTTGTGACTATCGTTGCTGCTGCTGTTTGTTTGCTTAGTGTCTTTTCTAGATAATTCTGTAAGGTCTATATTTTTTGAGTGTAACCACTGAAGTCTCTGTAGTTAGCTTAGCGGTTGGGTAATGGTTGGATAGAGATTTCCTTAAGGAACTTGAACCAATAGTTCTTCCAACCTTTGCCAAATGGCTAAGGTGCATGTTGAGGCATGCCTTCAGGGATCTGGCAGGCAATTTATGACTTTGCTTTAATCTGCCTAAAGAAGAACTTTAGCTTCCCTAAAGCCAAATTTTGCACAAAGCTGCAAGATCAGCCTGAGGTGAGAAACTGGAGCCTTCTCAATTCTTTCCTGGGCAATCACACAATCCTAAGCAGGCATGTGGCCTTCTAGAATCCCAGAAATATGTTGGAATTTTTCAAAGCCCTTTATGAATATCTCACTCTCCAGTTTTTCCTTTTAAGATTTTTGGTCAGCCTTATATTAGCCTGACATAGTGTCACTGCCTCAGACAGTGGTGATGTGAAACCCTTGCTATTCATTGATTTTGACAAATGCTCTGGTGAAAAGATTGTTTACATGGAACATGCTCAATGAGGTAAAATAATGACAAGCTCTGAGAATGGAGCTTTTTGAAGGAGCTTCCTAAGAGGTCAAATATGACAATTCTCTGGGGATGGGGCTTTTGGGGGGAGCTCCAAATCCATGCAGCCCACTCCCATGGTTGTTAGGCTGCTGGTTTTCTTAGCTACTATGGCGAAAGACTATTGGTTTTCAAGGCTACAGTGGAGCTATAGAGCAAGGGATGGGGACAGGGTCACTTCACAAAGGTCACTGCTCTTACTGAGTTCATCTGATGTTCTTGAATAAACACTCCTTAGATTGTTGCAAGCTTTTGATTAATTGTCAGAATTCTGAATTTTGACAATTTTTGCCACTGATCTCATTGTTTTTACAAAGGAGCAGATTTTGAGAAGTACTCACGTCACCATTTTGCAACTGCTTCTCCTAGTAAGTATTTTAAACTGAATGGAAATGAAAGCACAACATATCAAATGTTTTGGGATTCTGCTAAAGCAATAATTACGGAAAACCTTATAGCACTCACCACCTATGTTAGAAGATAAGAAAGAATTCAAAACTATGACCTCAGCTCTAACCTTAAAAAACTAGAAAAAGGTGATTCATGAAACACAAAACAAGCAGAAGAAAGAAAATAGTAACAATTAGAGCAGAAATCAATGAAATAGAAGACGGATAAACAACACAGAAAGTAAATGCAACGAAAAGCTGGTACATGAAGGAGATAAAGAAAATTGATATACCTCTAGATAGATTAATCAGTAGAGGCGCTAGGGGTGTGATAACATAAATATCCAACATCAAGAATGAAAGAAGGGGAATCACTACACAATCTGCACATATTAAGAGTATAATAAGGGGATATTATTAACAATTTTATGCCAACAAATTTGACAATTTATATAAAATTAATAAATCCCTGGAAAGTCAGAAACTATCAGTCAAGAAGCAGATAAACTGAAAATTCCATATTTATTAAAGAAAGTGAATTTGTAGCAAAATTTTAACCATAAGAACTATGATTTAAAAAAAGTCAAAGAAGATCTAAATTAATAGAGGTATATTCTATGTCCATGGATGGGAAGCTTTGACAGTACTAAGATACCAGTTTTTCCCAACTTGATCTAAAGGTTTAATCCAATCCATGTCAAAATCCCAGCAAGTTATTTTGTGGTTATTGATAAACTAATTATAAAGTTTATCTGGAAAGGCAAAAGACTCAGAATAGCCAACATAATTTATTTTATTTTATTATTACTATTTTTTAAATATATATTTTATTGTGTTTTACGTTTTGGGGTACATGTGACGAACATGCAAGATTGTTGCATAGGTACATACATGGCAATGTGGTTTGCTGCCTTCCGCCCCATCACCTGTATCTGGCATTTCTCCCTATGTTATCCCTCCCCAACTCCCCACCCCCTGCCGTCCCTCCCCTAGTTCCCCCGCAACAGAACCCAGTGTGTGATGCTCCCCTCCCTGTGTCCATGTGTTCTCATTGTTCAACACCTGCCTATGAGTGAGAACATGTGGTGTTTGATTTTCTGTTCTTGTGTCAGTAACCAACATAATATTAAAGAAGTCGAACAAACTCAGAGGACTGGCATTACCTGATTTAAAGACTTATTATAAAGCACAGTAA
>CAUYLG010071324.1:0-15885 GCA_963573385.1 Cacajao melanocephalus | reverse complement strand
TTGAGATATCACTTACGCCAGTTAGAATGGTAATCATTAAAAAATCAGGAGACAACAGATGCTGGAGAGGATGTGGAAAAACAGGAACACTTTTACACTGTTGGTGGGAGTGTAAATTAGTTCAACCATTATGGAAGACAGATAAAAATCTGTCTAACAGAAGTCATTCACCCATTGTTCATTCATGAATTTAGCAACATTTATTAACTAATTTCTCTGTGACAGAAAAGTAGAACGAAAAGGTAATAGTAGCTTAAAGCTCCAGGATTCTACCCGCTAAAGAAAACAAATCCCATAAAAATATTCTATTATTTAAGGGAAAGAATAATAGATTCCCTGTTTAGGAATATCAGATGACCAGAATTTAAAGCTTACATCATTTTCTCTTACTATTTTTGCCATATCACTTTATGCAAGGGTACAATAAAAGCAAGAGGCAAAGAACAGAGTTACTAAAAATCAAATGAAAACGTCTGCACTTTCTTCTAAAATAAATAAAAGAATGTTCTACTGCTAAGTAAAAGAGCTTCACTTTAGGGCAACCTGATTGTTTGGATGAGAAGACTTCATTTGGGCCACAGGTCATCACAAGGGACATTGCACATTCTCCCTGCCTTCTCCAACATGCTGCTCCACCAGCCTTTGGCCCCTCTTGCTGGGTGACTGTTTTTCCACCTCCCACGCAGCCCGACACTCTCCTGTGCTGTTTCCAAGGTCTGTGACCCGGAGCTGTCACCAAAGTTTCCTTTCTTACTCTCAACAATCCAGCACTCTAAAGTAGCTGGTTCAGAAATCATCTAGACTGTATGATTATGTCGAAGATGAGTTCCTTTGCAAACAGCAATTAATCAGTGAAATTATTATTCTTTACATGTTCCTTCATTTCTTTCTTTTTCATTACAATTTAGCGATTTGGCTGGGATAGAAACCCTTAGGAAATCAGCTAATTCAGATGTATAGTTAAAACTTTCTTTTACTTTAAGAAGGAAATGTGCTTTAGAGGTTCACTAAATGACTTTTTCTTTTCTCCCCGCCTACCTACATCTTTTGAGTTACCTCACTTTCACTCCCCACCTACAACATACACTCATTATCCTCATTTTCTTGAGTATCATTGAAATATATGTTATTCAGTTACAGAGGCTTATTAAAATAGAACAACACGGCCATGGTTGAATGCACCTATAGTCCCCATGCTTTGGGAGGCTGAGATGGGAGGATTGCTTGAACCCAGGAGTTCAAGACCAGCCTGGGCAACAAAGTAACAAAATTTTCTTATTACTCAAGAAAGCAAGAAAACAGAACAAAAAATTATCAATCACTAGAGGCTTAAAAGATGCACCAGGTTCCCTAAGCACCCTGGTTAGCAAAGAGAAACATGCATGCTGCAGTGATGTGATTTGAGAGATTCTAGGAGAGCTCCCTCTAGCATCCTCACTAGATGGCCATTATTCAAAACCCCAATGTTAGCAGCTCCTTTGACATAATTACTAAGAGCATTTTTAGATTCAGCTAAAATTTCTGCTCTGCACCTTAGTCAAGTGACCTTAACCAAGCCATTTATCATCTCTGAGCCTCAGTTTCTTTTCCTGGGAAAAAGAAATAATAAAACCAACCTCAAGAGTTGTTAAGATGTTATTATGAGATACAGTATGTAAAATACTAAGAAAAATTAAGGATATGATAGGTAACATTTAAGTGACAATACTGTTTACGAGTTGTAACATATTAAATTGCTATCCGCTGGGTGCTATACCAGGCCAAGTCGGTTTTCTGATTAATTTCACAAGAGAAAAAACTTGAGAGAATTTTAGAAGGCAAGAATATTCAAAGTCGCTAAGAGACATGCAAACCATTGCTGATATAAAAAGGGGCACAGTGGTCTAAAACAAAAATTTGAAATGTGTGGAAAGTCAGTTTGACCACGTGTTGGTCAAGAAAGAAATTATAAGTATGTTGAACGTGATTATTTCACAAATGTGTTAACTTGTGTATTTTTTTCTTTCTGCAGTAAATACTAGAGTCTGATAGACAAATAATGAGTGCATTTTCACAAAGGTATGCCTGGTCTCTTTTGTGATGCTTATTGTATGCCCACAGTTCTTCTACAGACAGAGCTAGCTCACTGTTAGTTCCATACAAGGAGCTTTGTAACCTGGATTTGACCTCCCTGCCTGCCTTCATCTTCTGTACATTTCTCATATGACGACTGTGCAACAACCACACCAATATATTTGTGGTTTAAGAGTGTGGTGATTTTTATATTATTTTACACCTCCCCCTGCACACAGATGTTCCTCCTACCTCCACCCCCTAACTGTAGTATGCCAGTTTGTTTATTTCTTTAACTAGCTTATTCTGCTCCTTCAAAACTTAACTGCTGCTTCTCTTCACAATCTAAATTTCACAGCTCATTTCCATCCCAGGTCCAGGCACATATGTGCTTATTTCTGTCACCAAATTTTTCACACTGACCCATGTATTCCCAGGTTGGTGCACCCACCTAATAACTAACCAGCACTTTCTTTTCCTCTGTTCTAAGGACTCCTCAAGGGCAGGAACTGCAATGCCCTTGACTTTCTCTACACAGCAGACCGTCTGTCTGGCACAGAGTAGGCACTCAGTCAGTAAGCGATAAATCAGTAGATGTCCGATGAAGTAATACATACAGATGCTTCTGTAATGAATTATTTATAAAAACCCTCTATCACAGGCTATGACTTGCACTAAGGCAAGGAATGAAATTCAGAAGTGTTGAATCAGAATCTAAGTCTCTGCTCCTTCTGGAGAATGTCAGAGAAACTTCCTGATCTGTTCAGACCTAGACTTTGTGCCAACATAGTTAACACACTACTTTGGGACATCCAGGAGTGAGGCAAACATCCTTACAAGGAGAATTTCAGTCCTTTTCTCTTGACCTTTGATAGGCTTATCTATTAGAACAGGACCTCATCTAATAATAAATTCTGATGTCCTGATAGAGGTCACTTGCCACAGCAAGTGGCACTGGATGAAAATTTTTCCCTGGCTCTAAAGGAAATGGAAAGGGTCATGAAATGTGTAATAACTTCTGGAGTAATCAAGGTGAGAGAAAAGACATTATGAAAAATCCCTCTGATCTCACTCTAGATGATAAAGTGAAATCATCAGATGAGAGGTTCAGAGGTTAGCGAAACAGTGAACAGGTCAAAGGAGGGAGAGTCTGGAAGCTGAGTGGAAGAGATCAGTGAAAAGTTCCAGAAAAGGGGATGCACAGCACTTCAGCCCAATTAAGGGATATAAGGGCACGATCCTCCCTGCCCCTCGGTGTGCAGTAAGTTAAGCCCAGATCAGTTGTTCCCTAGGAAAAGGAGACACTGAGGCAGATGTCCTAGAAAGAAAGGGGTAAAGGAAAAGAAACAGCAAAGATCAATAATACAGCTAAGAAAAGAGTCAGAGTCGGCTGGGCGTGGTGGCTCACGCCTATAATCTCAACACTTTCGGAGGCCAAGGCGGGGAATCACAAGGTCAGGAGCTCCAGACCAGCCTGACTAACATGGTGAAACCCCATCTCTATTAAAAATACAAAAATTAACCAGGTGCAGAGGGGGGCACCTGTAATCCCAGCTACTCAGGAGGCTGAGGCAGGAGAATCACTTGAACCTGGGAAGTGGAGGTTGCAGTGAGCTAAGATTGCATCACTGCACTCCAGCCTGAGCAACAGCAAGACTCTGTCTCAAAAAAAAGAAAAAGAAAAAAGGAGTCGATCAACGGTAACTAGCAGAAGCATTTCCTCCTATTCTAGCTCCAATATCTGCTTCTTTGATTATATATATAGTGTCTAATATCATGCACTGTCAGAGTAAACCTATAAATCAAATGAATGAGTCAATCCAAGCGACTGGGAGCAGAGGTTTTGAATATGTTTTATGGCAACTCAACCATCTAACACTTCAACACATCTCCCAAGCTCATAGTTGCCATCTTGTGATAATTTTCTCCTTTAAAGATTGTCTAAATTAATCTGTTCAACTAATTACCACTGAATGCCTTCTGTAGATCTTGAGAGACATAATGTTTAAAGTGACATGGCCTCCACCCACAATACAAATCATAGTTGATTTGCAGGCATCCATAATAATGACATAGAATTCACTGCAGGCTAAAGTGGGGGCTCAAAGAATGCAGAAATCCATTCTACCTGTGGTTAACTATACCTGATTTTACTCACATGGAGAGGCAAAATTCATTATTACCATATGACTTCGGCCAGCTTGAGTTTAGGAGAAGGCACCCAGGTAACCTGCCATGGTGCCCAAGGAGCCCTAGGGTGTTGTGAAGTGATAATTCACATCTCCTGGGACCCAATGAAGGCAAATGGCTGGTCCTTTCCTTGCTGAACTGAGATTTTGACTTAACCTTATATTTTACGTGAATCAGTCCTTTCTGTTAGCATTTTGAGAAGTGAAATGAAATACTGAGGTGAAATTTGGGGATTGAGACCAGCTTAACATAAGAATTTTTAATTAAAATTGAGTAGCATTTGATGAAGCAAGCAAAATTGCTAAGCCAAAACCAAAGAATGCCTTAAATTCAGTCAAAACAAAAGTATATTTGGAAATGTTCCGTACAATGCAGAAAAAAAACTAGGCGTTCCCCTGGAGCACAAAAGAAGAGTAAATGTAATGGGCATGGAAGCTTCACACTAAATTCATTTTACAGAAGTAAGTTGGTGTAGGAGACTAAGAGAAACTCTGGCTGCAGAAACAGCTGATTTTAAATTGTGTATCTATCACTTGACAGACATGGTTGACACTGGGAAAATTATTTAACATTTCTGTGACAGACATTACTCAACATTATGAAGCAAACGTAAAATTATATAAAATTTAATAGATGTTCAATAAATATAAATTTCCTTTGCTATGTGTCTATTGCTAGCTAAAGGGGAGGCTGGTGACTGAAACATCAAAGGGAGCATGAAGAAACAGCATATAACCCCACATCCCTATCTTTCTCACTCTCTCCCCCGAAAACCTATAGTCCACATATCATAAATACCCTGACTTAATCAGAAAGCTCAATATTACATGCCATTCCTTGTTTGAAATGGAAGGCTCTAAATGTAAGAAGCTGATGATGTGACCACATGCTTCTATGTGCCAAACATCAGCTATAATACTTAAAATACTAGAACTGGCCATTTTCAAAGTTAAAAAAAAAAGTCACAATCAGTAGTGAGCTTCAGTTTGTATTGAAGTTCTCATCCATGTTCTTCTGTTTTGGGAAACTTTTACACATCAATTAATGTGCTTTCCCTATAATTGCAGAAAGATGGAGATTCTCATTACCATTCATCCTTGTCAGCGTCACAATTGCAAAAGTGCCGAATGTCCAAGCAGCTCTCGTCTAGGCCACATTCACACTGCTGGACTCCAGGAGGAGAACCTCCCCAGTAAGGGTGCCGTTCATTGGACCGCCCAATCCACCAGGTAAATGGTGTTCCATCTGGAAGACAAGATATTTCATCAGTCAGGGTGGGACAAGCTTGAAGTAACACAGGGGCTGGCTCAGGAACTGAGATGAAAACATCTTGGAGAATAGATGTATATAGATAATCTCCCTCCCTTCCTTTCTTCTTCCTTCCCTCACTTCCCCCCTTTCCTCTGCTTGCTTTCTTCATTTCTTTGTTTTGTCATCTTGTTCTTTTGTTCCTTCTCTTTCCATCTCTGTCTCTCTTTCTCACTTTATCTATATACTTAAATTTGTATTTATACATCCTTATGCATGCATATATGTACACATATAAATAACATTCTTATCAAAATATTTATAAAGTCAAATATTGATAAATGGCAATATTGAGAGGCAGCGTCAGAAACTTAAATTCTTACCAAATCAGGCAGGTATCACAATTGAGTAACTTAGGTAAGAATTTAGACTAAAATAGTTTAATATATGAATTTTAAAAATAATAATTTTCTTTTAAAATTACCAAAGAGAAAAATGAAAACACCAGGGCCAAGATTAATCTGACCTCTGTCCTCAGTTCTGGGTCGACAAGGAGGAGGTTAGAGACTGGGGTGAAGAAGAGGCTGGCTATATAAGAGGGCTGGTTCTGATGGCCTCCCATTCATTTCTCTCATGATAATAGTAGCCCCACAGTTACCATATCTTCTGATTTTTTTTTTTAAAAAGAAGTCACAAATTCAAATCTCAAAGATTTGGGAGAAAAACAAATCAAAGCACTGTAAAGGCTGATAATGTGTGGACTGACCAAACCCTTATGAAGGTTATATTGACCCCACAGAAAGCTGGTATGCAACCTGTGATTTCCAGTCTTTATAGTTAACTGGAAACTATTTTTGAGTCTTGTCCTTGCCAATTGTTTTATATACAAAATGTAGTTTAGTGAAACCTGTTGGAATTATTATGATTGAGAATATTTCAGTAGCTTGGAATTATCATTCTGAAAGTGATACTGCAACCAAAACGGGACAGGTAGAGATGGAAGTGTTATACATCATTAGGATGAAGGATAAGAGGCTTGGGCTCCCTTTGGTAATTGTCTTATTTGTGTTTGATATACAGCAGGTGCTTAACATGTGCTTATTTAAAACATAAAAGAAATATGTATTAGGGTCCACTTTATATCATTTGCAATTTTGCAACAGAATAATAGCAATTGTCTGAGGATGCTACTAGGTTGAAATTTTGCCTCATCAATATTCTAGCTTACATGCATATTATTATGTACAAACATAAAAATCACAATCTCTATATACAAATAGCAACAAGTTTTTCTTACTTGCCTCCAGGGAAACATCCCCATGAAAGTCATTGAGGCAGGTAGGAAGAGACCAGGCAACCTAGAACTTTCAATAATCTGAAGGTCATGAGAAAAACATACAGAAGAGACTTTGAAAAGCAGCAGCATTTTAGGGGTACTGATCCATGAAGCAGAGGGCCTGAAGGACTACAATCACGCCAGCGTAGCACTCCACACTCCGCCTAAAGTAAATTCATTTCCTATGTCATCTTTAAAGCTAGAGTTTTAGTTAGAGATGCTGTTAACCAGTGTGTTCTTTTAAAGACTAATTATAAACAATAAGAATTCATTTTCTTTAGTTCCAAATAACTACAAATCATTGTAAAATACTTCATATGAATTGCTTTCTTCCTAAATCCTTGCTTGGATGAGCCTAGAATACACGGCCTAGAGAACTGGCAGGCTTATCTGGAGCATGGAGTACTTTCAGGACTGGAGTAAGCTTAGGTGGATCATTGCAGCGTGAGTCCAGCCAGCACGAGAGCGAAATTTTGTATCTGAATACATTTGTCAGTGTTGGCCTTGGGCCCATGAATGGAAATTAATCTCTCAACCTCTCCCTCCTTCCAGCAACCCAGGCCTGTCCTCTCAGAATCTAGAGTCCAGACTACACAGTCAAGTCCCATGTCAGCCAGAGTTACTTTGTTTATGAACTACCCGAAAGGCTATAAGCCCTTCAATTGCATCGTTACTGATGGTATAAGCTCTGAACAGCCAATGTGTGTGTAACTTCTGGTGGATGTTCTGCTTCTAGTAGATTTACCTATTCTAATTTGGTGTTTTCACTCCCTAGAAGTTCCATTAGCAGCCCAACTCTTTCTTTTGTTTTGAATCCATCAACATCTTGTACCACGTTGGCCTCTTAGCGCTTCTCTCTTAATGTCTGGCTTAAAGGTTGATAAGTTTAAAGGTTCAAAACAATATTTTAACCAACTGACTCTCAACAAACAAGAAAAAAAGGGAGAGAACAAAAAATTATATATGTATATGTGAAAACAGGAGGATTACTGCTAAATTTTCCCCTCGGATATCCCATCTTTGTGTCTTGGTCCCCGTGGAGTACTGGAGATATTATAGCAGATGAAGACACTGAGGATCAAACAAGGACTTGACTCTCCTCAAGTCCTGACTCTAACCACATAGTCAGGAAAAAAATCCACATTCTAGGCTGCAAATTTTGGCCACTGAAGAAATTGAACTTTTTCTCTCCTGACAGGAGTTTCTTTCAAAAGTGAAAGAACAAAGCATGATTATAAACATTTTATTTAAAAATACGCATTCATTCAACAAACATTTACTAAGGATTTATACAATTTCAAACATGGTTCTAGGCATTTGGAATAAATCACATAAGAAAACAAACCAAAATGAAGAAACAAACAAAACATGCCCTCCCTTAGGTTACACTGTAATTAGGAGGAAAGAACAATAATAATATTTAAATAATTTAATACTCAGAAAGGGATAAGAGGTATGGTGTATTAGTCCATTTTCATGCTGCTGATAAAGACATACCTAAGACTAGATAATTTATAAATAAAAAGCGGTTTAATGGACTCACAGTTCCGTGTGGCTGGGGAGGCCTCACAATCATGGTGGAAGGCAAAAGGCACATCTTACATGGTGGCGGACAAGAGAGAATTGAGTGCCAAGTAAAAGGGGAAACCCCTTATAAAACCATCAGATCTTGTAAGACTTATTTCCTACCATGAGATCAGTATGGGGCAAACTGCCCCCATGATTCAATTATCTCCCACCGGCTCCCTCCCACAACATATGGGAATTATGGGAGCTACAATTCAGGATGAGATTTGGGTGGGGACACAGCCAAACCATATCATACATGGAGAATATAAAACAAGACAAGGAGAGCAAGTGTGCTATGAAGAAGTGTGGTGTGTTGTAATTTTAAACAATACCAATCTGGAAAGAGTTTGATGAAAAGATTTCCTGAACAAAACTCATAGGCCATGAATAAGCCACCTGTGGCCTTCTAGAAAAGCTCATTGCAGACAAAGGAAATGAACAACATAAAGACCCAATCAGGGCATTTTTTTAGAATCTATGGCCAGGTTTTTAAACTGCACTTTGCATAATGTTGCAAATGCTTTAACAGGAAGGTTTGACAGGAAAAAGAAAATGGGTAGCAGAAAATAGATAAAATAGAATTTAATTGATCAGATTCTTGATTAGAAGGTAAGAATTTACTCTGCCTATTCCAAGCCAAAATATATTTATTAGGAACATGCTGGACTGCCACAGAATCATAAATATAAAACCCTGCCCAGCTGGCTGCTGCTGAATGCCAAACGCCTACAGACCAACTCAGTTGACATGCTGTCTGCACCACCACCACCTCCCTCCAAGTGTCTCATGCTGCAACCCCTGTCTCCCCACAGACAAGTTTCTGCAGGCCCTGTGTCTGCCAAGAAGAAGGCTCACATGGAGTCTGCTTCCTGGGGCTCTCTTCCTATCAGAGCATCTCACAGGTAGGGCTGATGAATGGAGCACAAGTTGCATGCTTGAGTCTCCGTGGGAAGGGAGATTGGGGATTTGAATTCTGACATCTTTGCTGTGGAGGCAGGACTCACAACACAATTTTCTCTAACACAGAAGTGTTATTCAAAAGCTAGGCAGACACTTAGTATCTCTTAATGGATCGATATTTTAAATCTCTGAAATCTCAGTTTCTTCTACCTTTTGGGGTTGTTAATCCAAATATAAACCTATTCTGATGCCTCTGATAAACAAAGAACTCTATGAAATCTGGTGAGCAGGGGCTAGGGAGGTTCCACAATTTTGCTTTGACCACCGGGAAGGCACTTCGCTTTGACAAGAAGCAAATGGGGAAAATTTCTGTCCACCCTATAGCTGCCTGCATGTGACACAGATATCTCCACAGTAGAAGTCTGCACTATGCACTGTGCTTCCAGGGCCTGGGGCTCTGGGGATTTGGGAGGCTAGCTCCTTGGGTAGGAAGCCAGTGTTTTCATACACAGCCCAGCAGCCATGCACTGCAAGGGCCTCCACAAAAGAGCTAAGACTAAGTAAGTAAGAGGACTGGGACCTGCTGGGAGACCCTTCCAGGAACTCTCAGCAGCAGCCTCAAAGCTCTTGGAAAGTTGGCAAGGTCCTCTGTAAGCAAAATGTAAGAAAAGACAACTGAGGAATTGCATGAATTTACATTACTTCTATGCAAATATTATTGTCATGTAACCTCATGCATATAAACAAGGTATGGGAAAACTCAAATTACCTGTGTGTGTGTGTGTGTGTGTGTGTGTAATATATTTAATACATGTGTGTTTGTGTGCATATATATATATATAAATCCTCCTAAGAAATTATTTGTTTTAGGGTGTACACAGTAAGTGATCACAGAAGGTGATCTTACACACTCCCACATAATAATAATAGCACAATGCAATGTCAGCACTGAGTGCTAGAACCTTTTCAGGATCTCCCTACACCAAGTTTCAAGGAGATAACCATGACTGTTTTCCTTCGTTGCAGACAACATGCAAACTGAAAGGCAGTTTAAGTCCTATAGCTGCCTTCTTTTCAAATGTTCAGTGTCTTTCTGAGTTTTTACTCAAAATATTTTTATGGACCTAAATTGTTTCCCAGTTTTAAAGTAGCCACAGTATTCGACAAACAAAAGAGAAAAGTTTGCAAAACTGCTGTGTAACCCACTTGGCAGAGCAGACTGCATAATGGTGTATGTTGTTTTAGGCGTGTCTATAAATCTCCTTGCCAGTGAACTTCCCTCAGTCATTTCAACACACTGAGCCTCTTACCCTCTTAATCAGTGTAGATGTGAAGTCCAAATATCTGCACTGTTTTTCTACTGCAGACATTTCTAGGTGTGTTTTACCTCCAATTTAGATTGCCAGCCACAGGTTTCTATTTTTCTAATTATCCTAAACAGGACAATGCATCGTAAACGTGGAAAACAATTATCTCAGTTGAGCCACAAAAAGACAGGAATGAACAATAAAATTGCATATTCTAGGATGTCTTATAAAGAGAATGTGAGTTTTGGGAGGGAGTGTATGTATGTGAGAAAGACAGAAAAAAAGAGAATAAGGAGAAAGAGGAGGTAGAGGAGGTAGAGAAAGTAAAAGCAGGAAGGAATATTACCTCATCATTTGTGAACTCAGAAATTTCAGCCCATATAGACTCCTTTATGAGCTGTTTCAGAGAAGTATATATTTGAATCTAAATCATTCCAGCAGATCAAGTCTAGGGATTTTGCTAATGAGTACATAACAACACTGTCCTTACCCTAAGGTTTCCTCAAGTAGAATATATATATGCTGTATGCAGATAACTGATTCAAAGAGAGAGAAAATATATATGTTTTATAGAAGACCTAAACACGAATCTAATTTGTACATGCTTAGTTCAAATAGTGATTTTTATAATGTAAGAAACTGAGGAGAATTTATACAGGTTAGTTGCACAATTGTATGGCTTAATCATTGGGAAATGTTTAACATAATTCAAATTGGAGATCTCTCTGTAATGTTGCAATTGTTTCAATTAAAGTCTTGACAACTGGAAAACAGTAAACACAACAGCTTCCTGGTGAGAACTAAAGCTACAGCCAAGAGAATCTGGCCTCTTCCCACTGCTATGAACCGTCCAAGCAAAATTCCAGACAATATCAGAATGGAGCTAGAAAGTTCCATAGATATATACAGTGCTATGTTGGACTGTTGCTGTCGTCATTGTTGTTACTGTTTTCCTTTAAATTTTTCTTAGATGTAATGTATTCTCATAGCCTTAGATTCTGGTAAACTCAGTATTTCAACAAGGAGCTTTTTAGCTCTCATTTCTTTTATTCATACAATGTTTGAAGCTGTAGGAGTGAAAGAAAATTTCTGCACTGATGAGCAAAAATATATGTGACAGTGGGTTTATAGGTGGAGTAAACCCCTGCCCCACTTGAGGTGAGGATTGGTCTTGCAACTTTTGTGGCTCCATGGAATGTATACAGAAATGACAATGGTTCAGTTTGAGTGTAGAACTCAAAAGGTATGCATGTTTCTACCTGCTCTTCTAGAGCTTCCTTAACATGATCCTGGGAACATGTCCCAGAAGGTCATGACCTCTCCAGCCACGGCCCCAGAATGTAACTCAGGAAGCAGAGTTACCCAGTGGTTGCACAGACGAGTGAGCATGAGAATAAGAAAGCCATGTTGTATGTCATTGAGCTTTGGCAACTGATTATATAGCATTTTTGCAACAATAACTGATAAAATACAAATTAGATATAAATCAGGGAAAATAAATTCTATAGTGATTATAAAGACGTACATAGAAAGATCAGTAATGGCTCCAATTCCAACATGTTTGCAATATGCTTAGAAACATAGATAAACAGACATATAGGTAAATTAGAAAAATAAAGGAATGCCTAAACTCTCTTTTGGCCCAGCTTTCCATTCAGAAATGTAAGCAGTGATAGCCGGCCCCTTAGCAGTCACTTCAGAAGTCACCCCTAGTGTCTCTCGCACTTGCCCTTCTTCTTTCCCACATGTGATTTACATAAACCCAATCTGGATTCACTTGCAGCCTGTCCCAACCCAGTCTGAATGATTGACAGTGTACCCTGAGTCCCATGCTTTTGTCCCTTCAAACACGACGCTTGGCTGTACCAGCAATGTAGGTAACAGTTTTCTGTAATGGTAATAGCCCTGCCTCATCTTTCGAAGTCTCAGTGCTACTTACCCATGCATTCAGTTAAAAACTTTTCATAGAACTTTGGAGGAACTATCTCATAGCTGGTCATTTAACTGTGACCTAATGAAACCACATCTCCTACAGCTTTCTCACAGCCTCTGCCCATAGAATGATGCAAGGTTGAAAGTTGTCTAAGTGTGTGTGTGTGTGTGTGTGTGTGTGTGTGTATACACACATATATTTAATTATATGTAAGTTAAATGTTATATTTATATTGTATAAAATCACAGATTTATATATAAATTAAATATATGATTCATATAATAATATAATTAAATATAACGGTGTGAATTGCATATATTATATTCAATGGTTTGTTAACTGTATGCTGTGAATGGTCATGGTGTAATATGTCAGGGATAAAAACTTTAATGAACTTTTGCTACCCTAAAAGAGCTCACAACACTTCGGGGAAGGAGGCCCTGCACACAGCTAAGAGTACTGAAAATCAGAATGAGATCAGTGCCAAAGAGAGCAGTTAATAAAATTCAAGGAAAGCCCAGAGTAAGAAACTATGACTTCTCACCAGGGGTTGTGAGAACAGTTTTATGCAAATGGTGGCATTTGAGCAGAGGCTCAGAGGCTTGGTGTTGAGGAGGACTTTTACAAAGTGCGCCATGGAGAAAGAGTTTGTGCAGGTAAGAGTCACAAAGAAAAGGAGATCTGATTTTTACCACTGTCGTCTTTAGGAAGTGACTGTTTGGAATAATGAGATTTCTGCACATGCTAAACATGCTTTATTTCATTTCTTGTAGTTAAGCACTGGGGGCTTAAAACATAAATCTAGAGAAAGATGCTGCCAAAGTTATAAGGCTAAGAGATTACCAGTGATTGCAGCAAAATGTCTCACTGTATGAACAAAACACACACCAGCGAAATGCTGATTTAGAAAAGAATATCCTGCCAACAAAAGAAAGTATTTTATATGCTTTCTTTCTAAATAGAATATCATTTCTGAGAAAACATTTAGTCAGAAAGAAAAACAACTTCATCCATCTCGGAAAATAACGGCAGGCATTCATCAAAGTCAATCTTCATCTTCCTGCTGGCTGGTCAGGATCATTAATTCAGAACATATGTCTAATAGTGTGATTAAGGGCTAGTGTATGACATTAGGAATTAACATTTTTATAATGTTGTTCAATGTTCTCTTCTCCCTGCCTGTTGAATTGAAGTGAACCAAAAAGAGAGAGAGGGAAGCAGAAAAGATTAATGGTACTGCCTTTCAAAACAAATGATAAGAGTCACTTTGATGGGATCATTTCAAGTTGGACTAGACAAAGCTCTCTAGAATGTACCATAGGGATCCTTCATGGTTAGACAAAGAGATGGACAACGTGATTAACTTAAATAATTCTTTTGGCATTGTGTGAGTTTTTATAGGAGAATATAAAAATACTTTTTATTTTATTGTATAATTTTTTCTTAAGAGCCTCAGTAAAGAATCCCAGTAAGGTTAAATGACATCTAGAGTCACACGGTGACTGAGCAAAATGTGCACTGCAGGCTCCAGACATCTGAGACCCTGTACAGCTCCTGTCCTGAACACCCACCTTCACAAAGACTCCCAGACCTTGATACTTTTTAATGTGCTGGAAACATCATGAAATAACATGAGCTTTACAGATAAAAATGAGCATTTTGAAACAGTCTTATAAATCTGTAGGAACCGATAACAATAAAGGAACAATTCAGCATTGGAGTAAGATCTTCAGTTTACTACACAATTTCTCTGATATTATGAAAGCATTACTTTCCAAATGTAGAGTGAAAAGAATGAGGGAGGACTCTCAAATCTTTATCAAACTGTGATGTAATAAAGAAACCTCTATTGTGTTGGGCCACAGAGATTTAGTTTGGGGCATGTTCATGACTACTGCATAGCTTAACCATACTGATTCACACAGTAAAAAAATAATGAAAAGCAGAGTTGGAAAAGTAAAATACCTGATATGTACACACAATCACAGAAACTGAGAACTGCAATAAATCTGGGTACTAAAGCCAATGTGTATACTTATACTCAGGATACTAATAAAAACACCTAAAATTAATTGAGCATTTAAAATATTCCAGGCAGATTTATGCATTTTTATGTTCTAATTTATTCAGTCTTCACAACAACCCTATGAGGTAAATATCTTTATTTCCACTTTGCAGATGAGGAAACAAAGTCATACATAGAGGTAAAATTATTTACTAGTAACTCAGCTAGTCGACAACAGACCCTCCCCACAGCCATAATGATGTCTTTTGTGGGTAGTTACAATAGACTCAAAAGTAAAATACTTGCCTCCATTATTATTCCATCCCCGAAAAGTTATTTTTGTAGCATTTGGTTTTAGATTTCACTCTTATCAAATCACATATGTTAGGTTATATTGGATCCAGCTAAAGAAAGGTAGGATGATACTTTAAAAGGGACTTTTAAAGTATAGGTCATGTGATTTACTTCTTATTGACATTTTGCATATTATGTGAAACCTGGTCCTATTAAAGATGGAAACAAAAGAGTACTATAAATCTTCAGAGCACTTGTTTTTGAATCAGTGTTAAAATAGTATAAATCAAAAAAAAATTACATTGGTAAAACTACAGATCATTATTGAGTATGTATCCTCAACCCTCTTGGGGATATTCCTAACTGCACTGTCTCTCCAACTGTGTTAGTCTACCTAATGATTATTCTAAAAAACAAACTAACAGAAGAGCAAAAAAAAAATCTTGTAGAAATAATTGTCCTAAGAAGTATCATTGTTTCTAAGAAGTATAATTGGCCTGAACTTCTATAATTTTTCTCAGTAGCTACCTAGGAGTGATAGGCTAATCATGTAACTGGGAATCAGTTGAAAGTTTTCTCTAGAAATCTTATATTAGTGTGTGTCAAAGTATAGCCTCTGGCCGCTTGAATCAGAATGATCTGGGATGCTCTTAAGGACACGAGTTTTCTAAAACTTCCCATACGCTAAAGGAGTACAGACCAAGAATCTCCATTTATTTCACCCTTATCAAGTGACACTAAAACTTTACTCAAGTTTACAAACTTAAATTATAGAATCACTAATTACAAGGTTTGAACTTTATTTAAAATTGTCAGGCCCCTATCCCCTTTCTTTTATGAGGAATACTTGTTTGATGACACCATGGATTGCTAAGCACTAATGAGCTATTTGGTTTTATTTATTTTATTTTTTTATTTTATTTTTTTATTTTTTTTTATTTTTTGAAAGAAAGAAAAAGAGAGGAAAGAAAGTGAGAGTGAAAGAAAGAAAGAAAAAGAATGTATGAGAGAAAGAAAGAGGAAGAAAAAGAGGGAGAGAGAACAGGATTCT